>LPNX010223933.1:448875-536397 GCA_001517045.1 Pseudotsuga menziesii
CGCATGAGGTAGAAAAGACATTGCAAGAGAAGTCTGAGGCAAATGAGGAAAAAGAAGTTTTGGAGCAGGAGGCTTTGGAAGCAAAGCAGAAAAAAGAAGGCCAATGGATCATGTACTTTGATGGATCTGTTGCAAAGGTTGGTGCTGGGGCTGGTGTCTATATCATTTCTCCTATTCATGATTTCAAAGATAATTTGTCATACAAATTGCTTTTTGAATGCACAAATAATGTGGCAGAGTATGAGGCCCTGTTATTGGGGTTACATGCTTTGAAAAATCTAGGAGCTCAGAGGGTCAGGATCTTGGGAGATTCTGAGTTGGTGATAAACCAGGTAAATGAGAGTTATCAAACCAAGCATCCTCGGATGAGGGCTTACAGAAATGAAGTATGGGATATGCTTGGCAATTTCTTCACAGAGCATACAATCCAGGTTGTTCCCAGGGTTGAAAATTTGGTGGCTGATTCCTTAGTAGTATCTGCTGGAAAATTTGAGACCCCAATGACTAGTCAAAAGGAATACTAGGTGGAGATTTTGAAAAGACCTTCTATCCCTGACAATTACAAATACTGGCAGGTGTTCGAAGATGATATGCAGATCCGAAGATTTCTAGAGTTGTCAGGAGAATTTGTGAATACTCATTTTGACAATGAAAATGATAATAATAGGACCCCTGGAGATGACGAAGAAATTGAATCAGAAGAAGATACTGAGAGGTTAAGGAAGACCTTGGGAGGTAAGGATATCATCCAACTGAAAAATAATTTCATACCAAGAGGCCTGATCCCTTTAGAAAGGCTCTTTGATCAAAATGATGTTGCCAAGAACCCCAAAGTGAAACCTGTTGGTGATGCCGTTGAAGATAAAAATATTGGCACTAAGGAAAATCCTAAAATCATAAAATTATCCAAGAAGCTGCCAGAAAAAGAGAAAGAGGAGTATGTAAAGTTGATGAAAAAATATACAAATGTGTTTGCTTGGAGTTATGAAGACCTCAAAGAATATGATACATCTATCATACATCACACTATTCCTATAAAGCCTGGAGAAAAGCCGTTTAAGCAGAAACTCAGGAGGATCAATCCTAAGCTGCTCCCTGTCATTGAGAAGGAAATAAAGAAGTTATTTGATGCTAAGATCATTGTAACACTCAGATTTTCTAAATGGGTTGCAAATTTGGTCCCTGTCAGAAAGAAGAATGGAGAGATAAGACTGTGCATAGATTTCCGCAATTTGAATAAGGTCTCCATGAAAGACAACTATCCTCTACCCAAGATGGATCATATACTGCAGCAAGTGGTGGGAGCTGAAAGGATTTCGATGCTGGATGGTTTTTCCGGGTATAATCAGATCAAAGTGCTACCAGAAGATTAGGAGAAAACTGCCTTTACTACACCATGGGGCACCTTCATGTATGCAAAGATGCCTTTTGGTCTGATAAATGCAGGCGCCACTTTCCAGCGAGCTATGGGCATTGCCTTTGCAGGAGAAATTGGAAGTTTCGTGGTAATTTATATGGATGATACCACAGTCTACTCAAAGTCTGACAGAGAACATCTGCATCATCTGGAGAAGGTATTCATGAAGTGTAGGAAGTATGGCATATCTTTGAACCCTAAGAAGTCTAATTTTGCACTAGAAGAAGGAAAGCTGCTAGGCCATATAATATCCAAGGATGGCATAAAGATTGACCCTGAAAGAGTAAGTGCGATTCTGAAGGTGGGAGAACCCAGAAGCAAAAAAGAGATACAGTCATTTCTGGGACAGGTAAATTTCTTGAGGAGATTTGTACCAAGATTTGTTGAGATCTTGATGAATATTACAAATATGTTGAAGAAAGGTCATGAAATAAAGTGGAATACAGAAGCTAAGGAGTCATTTCGGGAAATCAAAAAAGCAATTTCAGAAGCTCCTGTTTTGGTAAGTCCAGATTTTGCCAAGGATTTTTCAGTATTTTCATATGCTTCAGAACATACTATATAGCAGCAATATTATTGCAGAAAAATGAGGAAAATTTGGAACAACCCATATCCTTTTTCAGTAAAATTCTACGGGATGGGGAGTTGAAATATGATATCATGGAAAAGCAGGCCTATGCTCTGATTAAAGCATTAAAGGATTTCAGGATATATGTTTTGCATTCCCATGTAATTGCACATGTTCCAACCGCTGCAGTAAAAGCAATTTTGACTCAGCCGGACCCCGAAGGCAGGAGGGCGAGATGGATAGCTACATTATTGGAATATGATATAGAAATAAAATCTACGAAGCTGGTTAAAGGACAAGGGTTAGCAAAGATGATGACAAACTCAAATTGTGAATCTTTACAGATCAATTTTTTGACTCACCAGTCTGATCAGTTAGACATAGAGATAGAAGTGATGGCTGACTTTGTGGCCTCTCCATGGTACTCTGGTATTGTATATGTCCTCCGAAATTTGCAAGCACCAGAAGGATTAAGTAAATCGAGAGCAAGATCTGTAAAGTTGAAATCTGCTAAATTCTGTATCATAAATAAATATCTTTATTGGAAGGATCCTGGAGGAGTTCTATTAAATTGTCTATTGGAGGATGAAGCCCAGCAAGTTACCAAAGAATTTCACAAAGGGGACTGTGGGGGGCATCATTATTGTTTCAACTTCAAATCCATGTGGTTGTTCGATGTAAACCTCTTCCTCAATCATACCATTAAGGAAGGTTGTCTTTACATCCATCTGGTGTAAATCCCACTTCATCATGGAAGAAAGTGCCATGATGGTTTTGATGGAAGTGTACCTTGCTACTGGAGAAAATGTTTCTTCATAATAAATTCCCTCTTTTTGAGAGAATCCTCTAGCCACAAATCTTTCCTTGTACTTTTCAATACTTCATCAACAATATGTTGTATCTTGTAGATCCATTTCGAAGATACCACACTTTTGTTTTCTGGTTTGGGTTCTATATCTCAAACATCATTCTTCATTATCAACTGATATTCTTTCGTCGTTGCATCAACCCATTCTTTTTTCTATGCAACTTCTTCATAGTTGGTGGGTTCTCAATCTACGAGGTCACACATCAAAGCTACATAACTAGAGTATGGATTTGATATTTTGCTTGTTTTTATGGAGCCTTATGGAGCTCCATATCTCTCTGCTTCTTGTATGAGTTCTCTTACCCAAGCAGGTTTTCTCTTTCGAGATATATCCATAGTAGGGGGTTCTTGAGGTTTTAGCATATAATGATTTCCAGATGATACTATTTCAGGAGAGGGTTCAACTTCTACCATTCTGGGAGGTACATCCTCTTCATGTACTTCTTCAAGCTGACACCTTCTAGATTTCTTAAGAGTTGTCTCTTTATCAAATGTTACATCCCTACTAATATCGATACGATGGAATCCTTAGATGTATATCCTGAAGGCTTTGTATATTTCACAGTATCCAACAAATATTCCCTTCTTTCCAGAATAATCCAACTTGGTTCTCTTCTCTTTTGGAATATGTACATATACTAGAATATGTACATATATTGGAGTATGGCTTATGCCTAGAATGTTTATATATTTTACCTTTGTACATTCCTTGTTCTTATGATGCATTTTCCTAAGTCCATGGAGGTTAAAATCCTGGTAAAGGGTCAGAAATGCAACTAAGTAAGGGAAATATGTGGTTTCCGACTGCTGGAATCCGCCCACGGAAGGCGGAAGTCGGAAGTCGAGAGGTTGGAAAATGTTCAAGGCAGAAAGTTGGATTTCCGATTCCTGAAGTCGGAAAGTGTAATTCGGAAAGTCAGAAGTTGGAAAGCGGAAGGATAGCTGGGAGTTCTGCGGAAATTTGGATTTTAGAATCCCGAAGTCGGAAGGTGAAAGCTGGAAGGCGGGAAGTCGGAAGCCAGAAATTGGAAGGGTGTCAGGAGGACAACTTGCATCGCTGTATTTCTACTTTCCAAAGCTGAAAATTAGAAGGCGGAAATCCGGAATCTAGAAATCAGAAAGGTGACAGGAGAACACCTTGCATTGTTGGATTTCTGATTTTCGAGGTCGGAAATTGAAGAAGTCAGTTTAGTTCGGAAATGGCCATTCTAGACGCAAAATGGATAATTGAAGGCCGGCATGACTGGAATAGTGGTTCTAAGCCTGAGATGAAGGTTGGAGAATAGGTTAACGTCCATACCTGGTGCTTATCAGAAGAACAAAGGAGGTTCTTTAAGCAAAAAAATTAATTTATCTGCATTATGGAGTATGGGGACGTGGCAGTATGGTATTAGAGCTACTAGTTGCAGCATTGGGCCTGGATGGGCCAAAGTTACAGTTAAAAGGAATAAGAATACCCTTTGATACCAGCATTGTAGTACACTACAATATGGTATCAGAGTTGTTGGTTGCAGCATTAGGCCTAAATGGGCCATGAGAATAGTTTCCAGAACTATTGGTTGCAGCATTAGGCCTAAATGGGCCATGAGAATAGTTTCCAGAACTATTGGTTGCAGCATTGCAGCTGAATGTGTTTTTAATTTTTGAAAAATGATCATGCATCTAACAGACTGTATGTTAACATGTTCTTGCAAAGTCATAGTGCATATTACAAAGGTAGGTTTTAGATCAGCTGTGAGAAACTACAGCGGGAACGATGCATGATATCGCCATGGGTACGAGGAATATGTTATGGGTGAGAACGTTAGAGTCGGAAATGATGAAAGTGAGTCTAATGGAAGGAGATATCGGGATACCCCACCAAATTTTGTAGCCACCATGAGAAGCCTAAGGATGGGAATGTAGAGTCACAGAGCAGACAACGAAAAAATGGTCAAGGCTCAAGAAGATCAGTATCAGTTGAACGCAACCATGCTAAACAATTTGACAGAATTGCAAAGAAAAATGGAATCTCGGAATGGGACAGTAAATCCAGAAGGAAGTAAGAGCAACACTAGAAGAAGGAAAAGGACTTCTAGTGGGTCATCTGACTCAAAATAATCCAGTGGGGGTTCGAGCTCTTATTCCCACAAAATAAAGAGAAAGAGGTGCCCCAGGAATAGCTCTCGAGATGAGTTTAAGGAGGCTAAACCTCTTACGTTTAATGGTGAGATCAAGAACGGTCAAGAAGCTAAGGCTTGGCTTCTTGGGATGAGGAAATATTTCCAAGTCTAGGGCTAAATTTTTTAAGGTATTTGGGGGCGGCCCTTAAAAACCCCCCTCAAAAGTCTAATTCTCGGGACTTTTGTTGGGGGGGGTTATAAAGACTCCACCAAATATGTCTTGCGGTTGTTTTACTAAACCACACCCCAAATTTTTTTAAGGTATTTTGGGGAGGTCCTTAAAAACCCCCCTCAAAAGTCCTAAGAATTTGACTTTTGGGGGCGGTTTTTAAACCCCCCCCAAAAAAGACTCGCACGATGGATAGTTTGCCTCGGCATTGCGAAATGTTGTAGGGCCCTCCACATTGAACGAAGAGGATTAAAAAGAGGCAGAGATCTCATATCATGAAGGATTTCATGATGGGAACATGCATGTAAGATAACAAAGATGTGGATCGTTAAATCTGGTAGGAGCCACACCAGTGAATGGTCTAGATTCATCGTAGCCTCAGATATACAGATGAAATGTCGTTCGCGATGCAAAGATGTGAGGGAAAAAAAGAATAAGGAGATTGCAAAAGGAGGATAAATGGATAACTAGATGAACAATCTAGATCTGATCGATTAAGGATCTATGGCTTAGAACCTCTTTGCAAATAGAAGATTCCCAGTATGAAGGTGCATTTCAAATCGTGGAATCAGTAAGGAAACATGAAATCGGCGGTTAAATAGGATCCATGACAAGATCGATGGTTGAGATATAATTTCAGAATGTGAGCTGCATAGAAGTTAACGGCAATGCCAAAATTGAGGGAGAATAACGAAATCAAAATAGCACAGAAGATCAATGGTGCAAAACAGATCGGGAAGAAATGGAAGGCTGAGAAAAGTTTCGGTCACCAAAGATGCAAGAGATTTAAGAATATGGAAAACCATAAAAGACTATACATTAGTTTATTCTCTTGCATCGGTAGAAGAAGACAACAGACATTACATAAGGAACCAATTCCTATGGCATCCATCAACCACTTGTCAAACACCAGGTAGTTCCTTTTTGTCCCCCCTGAAAGTTGTATAAAGGGCTCAAATGGAAAATAAAGAAACTCAGGGCTTAGAGTATTAGAAAGTAGAAGAACTATTGGAGGATAGGAATGTTGATGTTTTTGACCCTGTCCTTTTAAATGGACCCATCGAAGATGTGAAACAGAAGTTGAATTTTCCAAGGGACCAGGGAACGGACCTTCATAACGTCTATTAGTCCTTTTTTCACCTTTTTTCTATTGAACAAACCCTTGGTTTCTCGGAAATTGTGGAATGGTGTGTAAACAACTATTCTCTGTCAAAAAGAGTCATAATGAACCTCGACTGCTCCACCATTCTATGTCTTGTTAATTCCTTAGTCGTTAGGCAAACCCTGTCTATCCTTGAAGAGTTTACCTTAAAGGATAAATATTACAGTGAAGAGTCTATACTCTGATGTTTTAAGGAGTCCACCATTGAGAGAAAGCAATATTTTTTAAAGATATGTTTCAAGCCAGAAGACGAGTCGTCCAGCCCATCATTCTCAGTCAATGTAGCCTTGTTTAACCAAGAAACCAAGTGTGTAGTAACCGTGTTATTTCAATTTTTGGGTCTAGTCATAGATAAATACATCCCTGAAACCCTTATGACTCTTCTCTTCGTTTTAAGCACTTGTCATGTTGATTCAGATGAACCCGGTCAGTCATTACAAGTGTCATGCATTAAATTTAATGAGTTCTTAGCTGAGAATATTCATTCTCAGCTAATGAACTTCCACAAGACCAAAAATTTCAGGTTCCAGTCATATCTATTGAAGATGTTCCTTTCTTTCAACAAGGATAATCTACAGCTACCAGAAATGGTATTAAAAGATGAATGTATAGTGATTATACCAAGTTCATGAACTTCCTCGTGATAGAAATTTATGCTGCCATTTTCCAAAAGAGGCTGCCCCGGGTGCTGCTAGACATGTGGGGGATCTATTGCAAGATTCTACAGAGAAGAGAACAGGAGATTGGTTCTTGTCTCAATATGGAACAGTGATCAGACTGTACGGTTTCACTCAGTCACCTTACATGTTACCAGCCTTTTTGACTCCAAGATTTTTCTCAATGGAGTTCATCAGACAAAAGTTGTTCGTAGAGATTGAATACTTCTTGAAATATAAGAAGTCCACTGACATCAAATACCCTTGGGTTGTAGGTCCATTCACCATCAATAATAAGGGTGCTTTGCGAATGGTGGAAGGTTTATTTATAGAGTTAGGATTTGAGACAAAACCAACAATCAATTATGACCCTCACCAGGTTATCTCAAATAGGAGAAAGGATCAAAAGAGAAAGCCTTATAAACACGAAGAGGTTGTGGGATTGGCAGAAGCTTCTAATTGGTATAATTACCCAAAGGAGGCGCCAAATATTGTTGACTTAGATGAAGATCCAAGCCCTCATAAAGGATAGGTTGTCTATTTATTTCTTGATATATCCAATTTGGTTGCTGTAGTCGAGAGAATTACTCCATTGGCCAGTAAATCAGAAGGAAAGAATAAAAGAGATTTTCCTGAGGAAATGGATATCGATGAGGAGGACACTGTTGAAAATCCCAAAAGGCAGAAGGTTGAAACTGAAGGACAACTTGTCCTAGATACAACTGTAAAAAGAGGTAAAAGTAAAATGACAATACCAGGCCCTCCATTTGAGGTAAAAGAGTATACATTTGCAGATAGTAGTCCTGTCGATTTCTCCTTCTAATCAAAGAACAAAGCAGAGTTAATGGATAAATACAAAGGCATCAAATGCTAACTTCTCAAGAGACTCTAAAATTATATTCTGAAGTAAGAAAGATTTCTATTCAAGATGTTTCTTTGGTTTCAGTCAAGGATTACGTCGAAAACACTTTGAACTTGGCCTTGGTAAGAAATAACAGAGTTGCTGAAGTGAAAATGAACTTGGATGATATCCCCATACCTGACATGATTCGTATGCACAAGAAGACAAGAGATATCTTGTTTACTCACTTGTTGAAGATCACTCTGGCATTATCCAAGTTACAGACCCTCAAAGGTAAAATTGAGAACCAATTGAGGAAAAAAAAGGTGGAAAATAAGGCCCACGAAACTCAGATAAAGACACTGCAAACTGAGCTATTGGAGGCCAATCCAATAAGGGAGATGGTATCCAAAGGTTGCTAGATGCGAAAGAAAAAGAGATTCAGTTATTGAAAAAGAAGGTTCCCATACCTGCCACCCAGTTAATATAGGGTCCCGAGCTAGCTAAGATAGAAAAAGAAAAGGAGAACTTGAATAATTACAATATATACAAGGACTTTTGCATTTATCTCCACACCATGATTAATTACAATATATACATCATATACATTTTAATGCAACCGGGGTGTTACAACTTCTATCCAATAAAAAACAAGAATCTTAGCAGGGCTCTCTTCGGCGATTGAACATTATAGAGGTTTCATTGCATTTAGCTCCACACCATGATTAATAACAATATATACATCATATACATTTTAATGAAAACAGGGTCAAAATCGGGGTGTTATAGCTTCTATCCAATAAAAGACAAGAATCCTAGCAGGGCTCTCTTCGGCGATTGAACATTATAGAGGTTTCATGCTTATAGCTTCTCAAAAATAATTTTAACCCAACCAATACACATTGAATAGAAAATTCAAATCATATACTGGAGCTAGCCTCACAACTAAAAACAAAGATTTATGACGTTGATTTTAAAACACGCAAACCTTTACATGGAAAAGACAACAGTATAACACTTAAACCTATGTCAAAATCTCACAAACCGTTGGTCTTTATTATGAAGCTTAGCCTCAAAATCTAATCCTCAAGTATTCAAGTTCATCGTATCCATAAGAGTATCAAGATAAGAAATGACAAAGATCTTAGAATATTGAACCAAAATAAGCTCATAGTTGTAGAAATTTAATTTTGTAGCCATTATGGGAAAGCAAATTGTTAGATGCATGGCATTGCTCGGACAGTTAATGTATATTTCATCATTTCCTTGTTTGTTGAAAATTTGAAAGCATCGTTTCCAAAACCCTATGTGAAGGAAGGGAAGATCCCTAAAATGTTCCATTTATTTACGAGAATGGGACAAAGAACAATAAACTCGATGTTTTGCATTGAAGTTTAACGACCATGACAATGACATAAAGAACACTCAAAATATTTTTCATATTTTAATCTAGAGCACAAAAAAGAAAAGCGAGCTCAAACAGGTTCCTTTTTCATAAATTTAGTCCTCTAGGCCCAAAAAAGAGATAAATTTATACCTAAAGATACTCTTCTAGCCACAGTGGACTAGAGTATTCCTTTTTTGTAAGTAATCCATAGGGTCCAGAAAAGGGTTAAACTTATACAAATATGGATGATCCTTCATTTCCTTTAATGATTTTGAAAGAACAAGTAAATAAACTATCTAGTTAATTTTAAGGAGTCAGACTAGAACTTGAAGGTAACTCCATATGACGAGAGCCTTATGACAAAGGGTAGTCAGCAAGAGAAAGAGATTATGAAGCTCATTTTTGTGTAAAAACAACTATGAACGCTCATGTCACCTAGCAACATGCAACATGGTCACCATCATTGACAATAAGTGTTCTAGCTAGGGTTTCCCATGTTCGGGAGGCTCTAAAGCATGAAAGAACAATGATGTTTGATGAATAATGGAAGGTTGTAGATCGTAGGGTTAGAAAAGGGTAAGGTATTGATGCAAAATGCAAGGGGGACCAAATCCTATGCTATATTCTAGGACAATATACTCCAATCTTACTCATCAGCTGCAACTCTATGTAAAAAACAACCAAGACTAGTCAAAATCATATGAAGATTTGACCAAACTATATCAAAGTGGCTAAAAATTTTAAATTTTTACTACAAATAGTGCATTTGGTTTGTTAAAAAACAACTCATTTGGTTTTCAACCCAATATAGGCAAATTCTCCTTCAACTTAAAATGCTTCATACGAACCAACCGATGCACAGAATCACGAACCGCAAGTTCCATGTAGACCATATCTTCCTTAGCTTTCTTTTCATGCCATTAATTTCATTTTTTAATGCAAATTTTGGCCTTTTGGCAATGTTGTAAGGGAACCAAGCGGGAAGCACGGGTAGCCCATTGCAAACTCGTGAATTTAAGAAGTATTCGTGGGTATGCAATAGGCAACCCACAAATGGCATGCGTTGTTATAACTAGAGAGTCGTGTTTTGTGCGGATGGTATATTTTTCCTCACTAATGACCAAAAGTTGTATTTTGTAGGCACAATGGTGTAGGGAGCTTGCTTTGGTCGCACCATATGAACTGGACTATTTCTTACTAAACCATGAGATCATGGTGGATCCCAGACAATAACATCCACCTGAGGTTTTCTTCCTATCTACGACACTTCCTGACCAATCTGAATTTGTATATCCATACAGTCTATAGTCATGATTTCTACCATAGTGAAGTCCCAAGACTATTGTACCTTTTAGGTACCTCATCACATGCTTTGCAGCTATCAAGTGAACCCGTCTAGGTTTAACTAGATACTGAATTAGGGTGTTCACAACAAAGCATATATCTGGCCTTGTATTTGTTAGATACATCAATGATCCAGTTACCCCCTAACAGGCTTGTATCTATCGTTATCGTCTAATAAATATTTTGAGTGCTTCGTCCTATAGTAAGTAAACCAATTCTTTTACAAAGTAAGTCACTAAATGAAGACCTTACTTGAGCTATGCTTCTCTCTAATGAGATTTAACTTGCTTGCTTTGGTTTTATTGCATTTCTTACAAGAAGAACGAGTCTCTTTCTCAAGCATCAAAGTCCATGGCTTTGAGTTATGCATCCTAAGAAATACTGACAAAGATTAAAGCCTATGGATTTTAACTAACACATCCCCTGCAAAGGATTTAAGCTCACACATGCTCTATTAAGGCTTTCAACTATGCATTCTTTGCTATACTGACAAGCTTCAAAATCTATGGCCTTAGTTTCAAGTTTCATTTTCATGACAGAAGGAATGCATGTAATGGTTTATGGAAGGTTCAGGACCTTCTTCATCTTCACAACAAAGGGAATGTGCCACAACTTATGGAACTTATGTAACTTATGGAACCTTGTATCCATGTCTAAAATTTTGGGGCAGATCCAGATCTGTCCTAACGATCCATGGATACATTCCCTAGGGTGGAGGGGTCTGATAACGCAACATTTTGCAAGGATCCCTTTTGGTATTTCTTGTCCATAAGAAACATAAAATATTTAGTTATTATTATTTCCAGCATTCATTTCGATATGTAAGCTAGTCAATCTCAATACAAAGGGATTACTTCCGGGGTAAATTTCACCAAAATCAATCTCACTCCTTTAAAAAGTCACCTATAGTATCAGCTTGTCACTATGTTTCTAATTTTTCATGGAACCAAATCCAATCCTTAAACTTGTAATCATTTGATTTTAACATCAATTTTAGATGCCTTACTCCATTATCAAAAGGGAAACATTAAAAGGGAGGATTTGGAGGATCCTTCTTTCATGGTATGCATCAAAATTAGTGAATACGATATTTGATTTATTGGAATTTACCTCCATAATCGTTCATGTACAATGTATATAATTTCATAATATTTTTATGCCTCCCTCACAGAGCCCAAACCAACTATGATAACATAATGTTCAAATAAGAAGTGAGAGAAAGATAGAAATTTGTTTTCTTTTTATTTTTATTTTTCTTTTTATACCTCTATTCTCTCTTGAAATATTTTATTATCCTGCTTAAGTCACTAGTGACCGTTAAGAAGAGAAGAAAATTTGACATGGGGCAGGCATGTCTTAACGCCCATTATAAGGAGGTTGACCCAATTATAAGGAGATTAAAAAAAATTGAAGACAGACATCCCATTATCCAATTTACTAACTCCATATTCATCCCAATAGGATTAGAATTAACCTCAGATACTACCAACTTACATTATCATAGCCTTTAGAAAAATCTACCTTGAGAACCATAGCATACATTTTGTTTGCTTTTATTGAATGTGAACCTTAATGAACCACCCTGATCGCATCATAGATCTGCTTTACCAAAAAATATAGAATTCTTTCATCACTACCAATTTGTATTCCTTCATTAAATCATATTAAAACCCAAATAAATTTTTATTGTGCAACCATTGGGACATGGAAATTTTGAGTTCTTAAGAGTCTCTATCGCTGCTTTGAGCTCTTGTTTTGATACATGTTATGCATCTTTTTGAATTGGGTGTTTAGTTGGGAATTCTTAGCTGGCCTAGGCAGAAAGAGACGACTTCTCCTAAATCTAGGCCCTAGAAGTCTTCATTTTCAGTTTTGGGCACAATTAAGGACTTTACATGTTCTCCTGCAGCAGACAACGAGAAAGATTACTGTAGGGAAAGCCTCGAAGGAAAATAGTAAATAGACTATTTCTACACACACGCCAGAACATTTGCATAGAAGTTCTGTTGCTATTCTCCCTTCCTATTGTGGTGAATTAAATAACCAAATTTTAGAAGTGAAGTCTATTGATTCACCTATACGTTTATTTCATCTTGTTCCTCCTTATTATTGTTTTTCCTCTTCCTCTACTTCTTTCAGTCCATATTCTCCATATTCTATCCTGGCTACCAATTCAATTAACTTAGGATTTTATTTATGTTGTGTTGAGTTTGTAAAAAGTGACAAACTATGGTATTTAAGTTTTATATGATATTTCAAAAAATTAAGACCACTTACTTTGTGATTTATACTTTCAAGAAAATGAATTAGCTAAAATATGTCACCTTCAAGGGTTGCACAAAGACATCTAATCTCTCTATGCAAACCAAAATGTCTTTTGCAAAGTCCATACTACGACAATCAATGATACTCACAAAAATCAAACCTAGGGTTAATTTTGGACATTTCATCTCTATAAAAATTCAATCTCTATTTTGTAGAGTCCAACTACTACAAACAATGAAACTCACAAACATACAAACACAGATTTAGGTTTGGATATCTCGTCTCTCTATAAAAACAACCTTTATTTTGCAGATTCCATACTACTACAAAGAAGGATACTCACAAATATACAAGTGACTTATTGTTTCAACCTCTTTGTAATATCCAATCAACGAGAGTGTCATTTTACATTTCCAAGACCCACAAATTTAACTATTCCTTGTTGAGATATTGCAAGCTTAAATTTTGTTCAAAGGAATAATTGTTACCACTTTCAAAGACAACATTTTTCTATTAAAAAAATCACTTGCTCTAGATTCATTTCCACCTTAGGATTGTTAGGATTATTAATCCTCCCTTGTCCAAATTTGGTCATATGTCTAAATTGGGAGTCATGTCTAAATCGGGAGTCCATCCAGTCTATTTATATTCATTAACACCATTGAGTCCACTTGACCTAATTGGGGCACATGTTTCAGTTACTAAAGTGTGGGGAACACTAATTGAGGCTCACTGCCACTTATTGCACTTGATTGCATAAGTTTAGGAGCCTCCTAGATCAATCCCTAAAATTTAGGAAGCCACTAGGAGTGCCGAAACCAACCAAGGTCAGTTCACTTCAGTTAATGACTAGTCAAGCTAAGTTAGGAGTCAGTTACATTCAGTTATAGTCCTCTACATTCAGTTAGTGCTAGGTTTACTTGATTGAACACATGTGGGGCGCATTTCTCACCTACCACTGTCAGTTAACCTTAGTCAACATTGAATGTAACACTTTAGTTGTGTTTTAGAGCTCCGATGAACTCCGGTTATGGTTTAGACAAGGTCAGTTAACCACTGAGTCCTCCGATAGTGATTTAGACAAGGTCTTGGTTACCTACAGTCAAGTAGAGTCTAATCAATTTGAACTTCCTCATGTGGATTCGAATTGCTTGTGGCTATTAAAGCCATTTTACTTCATTGTAATTATCAATCTAATTACTCTTTGATTAATGAAAAGCATTCACAACTGCAAGCCATTTTTGCACTATTTCATTCTTCAATAACTCAGTAAATTGTGTGATCTATCATGTGAGTTGTGTGTTTGTCCACAGATCTATGTGCTCAATTTAATATGGTATCAGAGCCTCGGCGGACAAGGCACTTCTCCTCCTTAGATCTCCTACTGGATCATTTTTGAGCAAAATTGCTCCTTCTGGCACTGCACTAGAAGCGGAGAATTTACCACTTAATACCCCAAGCAAAGGAATTTTTTATCAAGCTTGCTTGATTAACTAAGCTGGGTGTGAAGAAAATTCCAAAAGTGCAGGCTATCCAACCTTACGGTGCCCTTTTTTGTTTTGCAGGTACAACTTCGAATGGATTCATCAGTTCCTCTTTTCACCCTGTCCTCAAACTATTCAGAATGGAAGAAGGAGATGATTTCATCTCTGATAAGAAAAGGTCTTTGTCGGGTGTCTATTGGACTTGGTAAAGAGTGTTTTAGTAAGATTGATTGGCTAAATATAAGTGATGGAGCTTTTGGAACAATAGAAATGGGACTTTCTCATAGCTTGCTCTACCTCATTAGATCTTTTGAAGACCCGAGGGAATATATTGAAGACCCAAAGGAACTTTGGACAAGATTGGACAGAACCTTTGGAGTGATTGATGATGATCATAATAGCATTTTGGAGAGAATATCCAGTACCATAAGCACTCTTGATCAAAAAATCTCAACCTCCACTCTCTCTGATGAAGTTGTTCAAGATGAAGAAGAAGCAGAAACTTCTACACAGTCAATTCGAATTGAAGACAGTCTCCATGCAGTGACTCCTTCTCCTGATGCTCTGGAAGTTCATGAGATCTCTGATATCTCATCTTCTCATATTGTTGAAACAGGAGAAGACATTCGAATCTATGATATTGAAGAAAAATTCTGCTGCACTTCCATGCAACATTCACCGGTGATTTTCCTTTAAATTCTGTGCCAAATTTACTAGTAATTGCTTCCGAAAGTGAAGAGAAATTTGATTTTTCTCCCTCTAATGTTGCTACTGGTGTGCAAATATGTGATACCTTGGATATTTTGGAAGAAATATCAGATTACCAGAGTGATCCATTCGCTCCCCATGATCTATATTTTCCAGCAAATTCCTGCAGGATTGCATGCACCAAAATTCAGAATTTTGAAGAAGAAGATAGCTATGCATCCACCGTCCCGGTTAACCATTTATTTGAATCTGATATTAACCTTATTGGATCTGATATGATATTATTTAGATCTGATCTGATATTGCTTGGTTTAATATATCAAATTCTTAATCTTTCAGTACCACTTGTAGTTGTTCTCATCAACAGTGTGAAGAAACAAGTACCACAAGTCTCCTACAAAATTGCTGCTGGGGATTTGATTCCATTTCACAGTTTTGGATCTGTTTTGAACCTATTTAGATCTAATTTACTTTCTGATATGATATTATTTGGTTCATATTTTAAAATCCAAAAGCCTTCAGTCATGCTTGTAGCTACTCTCACCAATTCCGGTGTGAAAAATCAAGTACCGCACTTTCTCTTCAAAACTGTTGATGGGGATTTGGTGTTAGTTTCCTCATATGAGGTTGCTGATATTTTATTATGTGATTCATTATCTATTTCAGAAGCTATCTCAGACTATGGAGCTCAAGCATTCACTCTCAACAGTCCCAGTGCTTCTTTACCATTGATCACATGCTCATCTCCTCACAGAACTAGTAAAGAGGAAGATTTTCTGCATCCGCCTGGACACCTGCTCCTAACACTTGGGGCTGTTCTTACCACTCATGGTTTGCTGTTCATGGATGCAACATATCAGTTTCTTGAGTGTTCCTCACATTCTCTGAATTTTCAAGAACCTTTTCTCACTTTTCAGTTGACTTCAGTTGCTCTACATGGGTCCAGTCTTCATCCGGCAGCTGTCTATATTTCTAATTTAGTTGAGCATATCATTCTTCTTCCAAAGAGGAAGATTCCTCCGGACATAATGATGGAAAGGTTCACATGCCAGGCCCCAGGATACCTGTGCACAGAAGAACCAGATTGATCCTGATTCTACCTGCTTAATTAGAGGGGGGGATTTTTTCCCATGTGGTTTTTTCCCCGGCACCTTGTTTTTGAACAGTTACTTTACTTTACTTGATGTAATGGGTGACCTATGGTCTTAGTTACCAGGGCCCACAGTTTGTCCAAGTTAGCATTCAGGGGGGGTGTTAGGATTATTAATCCTCCCTTGTCCAAATATGGTCATATGTCTAAATTGGGAGTCATGTCTAAATCGGGAGTCCATCCAGTCTATTTATAGTCATTAACACCATTGAGTCCACTTGACCTAATTGGGGCACATGTTTTAGTTACTAAAGTGTGGGGAACACTAATTGAGGCTCACTGCCACTTATTACAGTTGATTGCATAAGTTTAGGAGCCTCCTAGATCAATCCCTAAAATCTAGGAAGCCACTGGGAGTGCCGAAACCAACCAAGGTCAGTTCACTTCAGTTAATGACTAGTCAAGCTAAGTTAGGAGTCAGTTACATTCAGTTCTAGTCCTCTACATTCAGTTAGCGCTAGGTTTACTTGACTGAACACATGTGGGGCGCATTTCTCACCTACCACTGTCAGTTAACCTTAGTCAACACTGAATGTAACACTTGAGTTATGTTTTAGAGCTCAGATGAACTCAGGTTATGGTTTAGACAAGGATAGTTAACTTCTGGGTCCTCCGATAGTGATTTAGACAAGGTCTTGGTTACCTACAGTCAAGTAGAGTCTAATCAATTCGAACTTCCTCATGTGGATTCAAATTGCTTGTGGTTATTAAAGCCATTGTACTTCATTGTAATTATCAATCTAATTACTCTTTGATTAATGAAAAGCATTCACAGCTGCAAGCCATTTTTGCACTGTTTCATTCTTCAATAACTGAGTAAATTGTGTGGTCTATCATGTGAGTTGTGTGTTTGTCCACAGATCTATGTGCTCAATTTAATAAGGATATGGTTTGGGCTCTGTGAGAGAGGCAGAAAATATTAGAAAATTATATAATTACACTTAAATTAGGATGTTATTCAATCCATATTCTCCATATTCTATTCTGGCTATCAATTCACTTAACTTAGGATGTTATTTATGTTGTGCTTAGTTTGTAAAAAGTGACAAACTATGGTATTTAAGTTTTATATGAGATTTCAAAAAATCAAGACCACTTACTTTGTGATTTCTACTTTCAAGAAAACCAATTAGCTAAAATATGTCACCTTCAAGGGTTGCACAAGGACATCTCATCTATCTATGAAAACCAAAATGTCTTTTGTAAAGTACATACTACGAAAATCAATGATACTCACAAACATCAAACCTAGGCTTAAGTTTGGACATTTCATCTCTATAAAAAACAATCTCTATTTTGTAGAGTCCAACTACTACAAACAATGAGACTTACAACCATACAAACACATATTTAAGTTTGGACATCTCGTCTCTCTATAAAAACAACCTTTATTGTGCAAAGTCCATGTTACGACAATCATTGATACTCACAAACATCAAACCTAGGGTTAATTTTAGACATTTCATCTCTATAAAAAAACAATCTCTATTTTGTAGAGTCCAACTACTACAAACAATGAGACTTACAAACATACAAACACAGATTTAAGTTTGGACATCTCGTCTCTCTATAAAACAACCTTTATTTTGCAGATTTCATACTACTACAAACAAGGATACTCAAGTGACTTATTGCTTCAACCTCTTTGTAATATCGAATCAAAGAGAGTATCATTTTGCATTTCCAAGACCCGCAAATTTAACTATTCCTTGTTGAGATATTGCAAGCTTAAATTTTGTTCAAAGGAATAATTGTTACCACTTTCAAAGACAACATTTTTCTATTAAAGATTGTTTTGTGTAATTACTCTCAAAAATATTATAATAATATTTTTTTTAAGGGGCTAAAAAGCCCTTTCCCAGTGCCCTTAAGAATGATGTGCACCCTCTCTCTTTTTTCATTTATTTTTTATTTTTTATTTTTTAATTGTTTAGAAGTACTTTGTTTTCTTGATAAATAGATTTTAAATTACAACTATCTAATAATACATTGATATGAATTACGAACTTTAGTTGAAAAAAATCATAAATCAATTTGTTGATGATAATATATATAATTCAAATATTTTAAATTTTCTTCATAATTGTATGTTTAAAATGCATTTCAAATGGTTTATGTTTGCGTATTACGATTGATGGCATTCTGTATTTTGATTGTAATTGATGGTAATTATATCGTTTATTTACAATCAATGTGTGTGACATGTTGATATATATTTTAAATAAAATAAAAGATTAGATTGAGTATTAACAATATTTTGATGATTAATGGTATTTTGTACTCTGTGATTGTGTATGTCTTTGTGATTGTGTTCGTCTTTCATATATACTTTAAAATAAAATAAAAGATTGGGTTGGGTACTAACGATATTTTGGTGATGGTATTTTGTACTCTATGATTGTGATCCAGTATGTCTTTGTGATTGTGTTTGTGAAGGATGGTATTTATGAGCTTATTTACAATGAATGTTTGTGACATGTTGATATACTTTAAATTAAAATATTAGACTGGGTTGGGTGAGTGATGAGTGTAGTATGATTATAGGTTAGATGTGAGGGGGTGCGGGGGGGCAAATGAGCTTCCACCTTCACATGGTTGGCCTCGTCAGTAGAGAATATATGATTCTTGAAGCTAAGAGAAGATCTTTTCAAATACACATATTTATTTATTTTAATAATTTATTATTTTTGGGTACGGGTAGTGATAAAATTTTGAAGTACAATGTTTCTATGGTTTTTGTATTAACATTTTTTTGGTAAGGTTTAAGAAGTTGACATGTACTCTTGATCCTTGTTTGAATTTCAATATTACAATATTTTTGTATATTCATCAAAGTTTTATGCAAATTGAAAATTGTGTATTTATAATGAATGTGTGTTATTTGGGTCTCATTCATATGTATATATTTTTAATAAATGTATATGGCATTGATATGTACTATAAAAATAAATAAAAAATAAAGTGGGTTTAGTGGAGCGATTAGTATTTATATATTAGAAGTTAGGGCAAGGACGACTCAAATGAGTTTACAACTTTTCAAGGTTGAGCTCGTCACTATAAAATTTCTCAAAGCTAAGAGAAAATTGTTTCAAATATACATACTTTTTATTGGAGTAATTTATGCAATGTTTATTCTTTACATCTTCGCAATGTCTAATGTTTGTGTTTGTGTATTTACAAAATTTGATATGTATTCATGGTTGTTGTTTTCATTTCATATGTATGATTGTGTATTTAGAATTTGTTAGTGTATTTACAAAATTTGAAATTATTCATGGTTGCTTGAATTTCATATGTATAATTGTGTTTATAATTTGTTTGTGAATTTGTGTATTTACAAAATTTTATGTGTATTCATGATTGTTGTTTGAATATCGTATGTATATAATTGTGTATTTACAAATTGTTTGTGTATTTAATTGTATGTTTGTGTATTAAAACATTTTTTGTATATTTATCAAAATTTGATGTGAGTTCATAATTATGTATAATAATGTTTTTTATTTGGATTAATTAAGTAAATTTGAGTTGCTACTTAATTACATAAATTTAAAAGATTTGAATATATTTAACTTTAAAAATTTTAAACTTTTCATTTAAATTTTAAAAAAATATTAATTTATTAAAATATTAATTTATTAAAATATTAATATACTAATGTCATAAAATATTAATATACTTTTCTAAAATTAGAACGAACTCTCATGAACTCCATAGCAAAACAGGGCGTTGTTATATTCCTAAAACTTCATGGGTTTGTCATTTGTGTGAGTCTATGAGTGTTGAGGATGAAAATCACTTTCTCTTAGAATGTCTTGCTTACACCCACATTAGATCTCAGTTTCATAGTATTTTTTACAATACAAACCTTTATAACCTCCTAATTTTCCAAAACTATAATGAGCTTGGAAAGATTCTTGGCAAGTTTTTTGAGCATAAGAACAAGATTTTAAAGTAAACCAAGTATTTTCATTATTAAGTTTCGATAGACCAAAGTTGGTCTCAGTAAACGTTAATCATCATCATTATGTTTTACTTTAATTTGTTTATGTATTTATTTGTATTTTTGCAAATTACAATATTTTTGTGTATTTATTAAAATTTAATGTGAATTCACCATTATGTATAATAAGAAATTAAAATTTGATGTGAATTCACCATTATGTATATTAAGATATTAAAATTTGATGTGAATTATTTAATTTTAAAATATATCATATTTTTATTTAATTATAAAAAATTATCAATTTACTAATTTTAATACACTATTTAATATATGTATTTTATAATAAAAAATATTTGAAATTCTCTTTTTATTAGTATTTTATTAAATTTTTAACTATTTAGAAAAATTATATATATATATATATATATATATATATATATATAAAAGCACCCAAAACACTCATTCACAGTCTATTCTACACCCCATAGGCTTAAAAAAATTAATATTTTTATTTCTTTACCTTTTTTTATTTTTTTAATACAATATTACATGTATTTTAAATTTCTCTAAGAATAATTAAATTTTTATTTAATTTAAAATAAAATTATTTGATTTCATAATTTTATTTAAAATATTAATTATTTCCCTGGATGTGGGTGGTTCATTGCCACATAGAAAACAAGGAGTGACCGTCGGGACACACAGTTGTCCCCCGATGTCACTCCTTTGACATTACCTCATCCTGCCCTTAATTGTCGTGGGTTTGCATCCACTTCGAATGGTGCGAGCTCCAAGCTCATAATGAGAATCGATCTCCCTAGCGCCATCTAGTGCCTCGCATCACCTTGCAACTTTAAGGCCATCTTAATGGCACCTCAAGATCAGTGTCCCTTCGTTAAGGGCAGCCTGCTCATTGTTCTTCACCTCATTTGTTTGTTCTTGCCCAATTCTGCGAAGACTGATTATCTTGCAACATCAAAGGTGAAGGAGAAACATCACAGTCTTCAGCCTCTCGCTCTTAGCTTCTTTGTTGATGCTCAGAAGCTTTATTACTCTACGCTGTCGATCGAGCGGATTATGTCGCGCAGATTGTGTGCCACGCCCAAACGAAGTCGAGGTAGCCATGGCTAACACAAAAGGATATGACTTGGAAATTCCCGACTCTCCCCGTCAACTCTTCGACGATTAGGAAGACGAGCTCACAGGTTCTCATTCAGTGGCAAATTGAGCAGTTGACCGCAAGAGCAACTACTGGGTTGTCAAAAATATTTTGGCCAGACTGTTCCTTCGTCCCACCGGCCCCCATATTAACTCACCGGACCCTTCCGTGAATCCATCAGCAACTCCTATGGATATTGAACAGTCTCCTCTCCCTCCCCAGAGGATCATGTCTAGCACTAAGCACAACAAGGTTTCCATCAGCATTGCAGCTAATTACAGAAAAATAGAGCCGCAAGCAGAGCCCCTCCAGCAGCGATGACGGAAGTCTCGACAAACACGATGGTCAAGCTTCTTCCAACCCACTTGCTTACTCAGCGACATGTCAACCAAAATCTCAGCCAGGCTTCGGCTACGAGGTTTCAATAGAGGAGGGGCCACCCTCCAAGCCATAATCCAGGTTTCATGGCTTCTATGTTTTCTCTTTTTGATTGGGCTTCTTGGGGTTTAAATTCCCCTGCTAATTACAGTAGTTATTTTCAGTTTTCATATTTAAACACTATCAGTTTTTGTATTACTATGATTTGTTTTCCCTCACACGGAGGATCGCTTCGGCTTCGAGGTTCCAATAGAGGAGGAGCCACCCTCCAAGCCATAATTCAGGTTTCCTGGCTTCTATGTTTTCTCTTTTTGATTGGGCTTTTTGGGGTTTAAAATCCCCTGCTAATTACAGTAGTTATTTTCAGTCGAGGTTCTGTCTTTCGTGATAGTTAGGAAGAGCCGGATGCTAGTAATATCAAATTTTATGTTCGGGATAGAAAGTGAGATTCTGATGTTCGTAAGCAAGACCCAAATCTGTACCTAGTCCCAGATCCTCTAGCAGCACTAGCAACAATAAGTAAGCTAAAACCTTATTTTTACCCAGCAAAAGAAGTAAGGGTTGAATAACCTCGTCTCGCATCTCTTCCTGTTCCGGTTTTATGCACTATTTATAGTGTGTAGGGTTTTTGCACATTGCCTACCGATGAGTAGGGTTATTAAGTATATTTTGCATTTAGTAATGCAGTTTCTTAGGAAACCCTATTTCTTATTCTCTTTTTCATGGCAAGGACGTATCGATGAGAAAATTTCGTAGATATGCTGGTATTATATGTTAAAAATGAGTCTATGTGGCATCATATAGTAATAGGTTTTGTATAAGTAGGTACGGCTGCAACATATATCTATGTATTTCTTTTGTGACAATGGAGACAAGTAAAACGTGTATGTATGCAACAACGTATTGATTTGTTGATTTGTTGTTCCAATAGATGCATCAGGAGATTAATCCATTGGGGCCTTTGAATGGAAAGGGCATAGATATGCTAGTCTAGAACTACCCCATAGAGCATTGGTTGTTGTTCGCTTTGCTTTCGTCTCTTCTGTTGAGCTGAACTTCCACCGCCAAATATATCCGAAGAGGGAGGATATGATGCTGATGGAAAGGATCCAGGAAAATCCAAACTTTATAAGGGGCATGCAATTTTCCCTATGCAAAAATAAAAAAATATCTAAGAACACTTATAAAAGGGAGCAAGCCAATATACCTAACAAGAATGTAAATAGCATGGAAATTGATGACGATTCTGGTAAATTCCCTGCTTGGACTATGATGCAATTAGAGAACAAAAGTTTAATTGCCAAATAAATTATGTAGTCAAAATTTCCCACTTTTGAAGACAATTTAATTACCCCACATCATGGAGATTTAAATCACTAAAACTAAAGAGTTTATAAGCGCCCGTAGAGTCAAAGGCAATTAACTAGGATCAGCATTCAAAATTGAACCCTTCCCAGCCCTTCCAAAGGGTTCTAGCCCTTCCCAGAAGTGTAAAGTTAAAATTTCCCTTTTAAAAAAAATTGAAATCTAAATTTTACCTTTCCAATTAAGAAGGGCATAATTTATATCAACATTTCAAAAGAAGGGAAACATTTGAAATTACCCATCCATATAAATTCTCAAGATGTTAAAAATTATGTGCTATAAAGTTCAACTCATCATTCAAAATATTGGAAATATGATAAATTATAATCACTCGCTGACTCATGCCATGCACTCACTGCTTAGTTATGCAAGATGGCTAGTAATCATTGATGACTACGAGACACTAGCCATCGATATGTGACTCTGACTCTCGAGTCACTTGGGGATGCAATATAAAGTGTGATAATGTGTCAACAACTACGACTATAACAAAAAAGAACTACTAGTCTACTACTAGGCCTGAAACAAGCTCAAAAGTTTGTGCCTACTACCTATGTGAACCTCGCTACCAATGTCCACTATTTTTTCGTCAAAATGAAATTCAAAAGGTCGGTTTGATGAGTCCTCCTCTATAAGACTTCATTTCTTGCATGAATATCATGGACTCGTGACAACTATAGACAACACATGATGTCATACAAATACAAATAATGACATGTATCTATGATCACAAACTATGCAGAGGTCGATTTATGCATTGCTATAGAGAAGTGTCATTGGGCACACGATATGGAGAAACAATGGTAATTAATAAAATTAAAAAAACAATTGTTGGCTTAAGAATAGTCTTCAATTTGATGGGTGGCATGATCGTGATGTAATCTCCCTCCATCCTTCCAAATATTGTGGTTTCTCACAACATTTGTCCTTAGCACCACCAAAATACATATAAAAAGTGCTTGCCTTTACATCCTCTTCCCTTTAAATCCTCATCTCATAGTCATAACTAAGGATTATTATGCATGCGCATCCTCACCTTATAATACGAATTGGGTCAAGGCATAGAGACAACCATAAAATATTAAATGTGTCAAGACACAAAGATTAAGAGACAAGTATAAGTAAGTCTTATATTAAATTTACCATATAAGTCTTTAATTAACACTATTGACTAACATTTGACACGTTGGATTGTTGTGATCTTCTTATCACTCCTTACCAATGTAATTGCAAGGCATTCTTTGAAGGTGAAGTCCATAATTTTGGTACGACAATAAAGAGGGTAGTGCCCTACATCAGCATGGAAAACGGTTTCGACATAGAGGTAAACGCATTAGATGTTTTCATTAAATAACTTAAATTACTACCTGTGACTGTTGATTCATTGAATCGTGGACTGGTACAAAACACAACAAATTTTAGAGCCATGAGCCCTTAATTACTCGCACTTAGAACTTTCTCAAATCTAGCCATTAATAAACTTCTTTTGGTATCTTGGTTCAATTTAAAAGGCGGATTGTTGAGACTCAGACATGCAATGAGTTGCAAGGATTCAATTGAATTAGGCTTGATTCCATTTCCCCTCCATCCCATACGTGTATGCTTTCACCACAAGTGTTGAACAAAAAAATTTAATGCCCTGACCCTTCTTATGCTAGCTTTGCTAACTTGCTTGGTATGTAGGATTTTTTTTAATGTTTTATGAGTTGTGTATTATTTTCTGTTAGGTTCTCATTCCTTGTCATTCTTAGATTGCACTTGGATGCCTCAATATGGTTAGGACATAGTCTAAGTAGTTTTTTTGTATAATGAAGTCTGCTCAACTTTAAAAAAATACAATAGAAAAGTTGTTATGTTACTGAACTGTAAAATTAATGATACACATATGACAACTTAATGCGTTCAAAATAAGTTTTATTGAAAATATATCATTTTTTCATGTAAATATTAAAAGGTGCTCAATTATAAAAAATTGAAAAAAATTGAAAGAACAATATTTTTTTTTTGCATTTTTTTGATGAAGGGTTTAGGTAATTTATACTTGTCAATGTAAGTAAAATTACTTATATTACCCTTCAAAGATAAAGGGCTCCATCTTAGAAGGGATCCAAAAATAAATGCCCTTCCATTTGAAATTAAGACCCACCCTTCAAATTTGATCACTGACTAGGATATTAATGTTTAGACTCAAGTTTGTCATTCTGATGCTCTTTAAACTATACCATCCAATAAGGAAGCTTCCACCTTTTAGCTTAATGACCCACTCCAAATAGAGACACCAGTGGTGAAAAATATGCCTCACCCCTTAAAAGGCATCTGAAGATGGGCCCCACATAATTTAATGCTAGGCTACTCAGAACTATAGCATTGCTAAATATTTGGCTCAGACCTAATGCACCATGTCTGCATTATAGTCCTTCAAAGTTGCCCTCCATATCATAAGGGATTTTTTAATGTTATTGGTGGGCTTCGCGCCTCGGATGCTAGATTGATCACATTTTACCTTCCATAACTTCCATAAAGTGTAATGGAGAAATATTGAATGGTATACTGGCTGGGGAAAGAAAACTAACTAAATGCGCTACTAGGGGCGGAATACGAGGCATATAATCATCCATCGATCCATCCATCGAGCGGTCGGTATCAATCAATCCTTCCATGTCTTGTATATTTTGATAGAAGTGTTGTCCATCAGGTTGGCTCAATAGAACCAGGTTTACAACAGCTTTTTTATTTACAATTATACAGGTGGGTTAGGTGCGCATCAATTATATTTGACCAAGATATCACAAGGAAAGAGGTTATAATACATCCGCGTTACCAACGATTAGATAAAAAATCAACCCTGGTGGAATGGATGGCCCTACGTCCCCCCATTTAGAGGAAAGATCACTACCGCTTCCTTGTTGGTCTTGGCAATGTTGGGTCTTAATTAATCAATCTTATCTGGGGGCAAATCCCGGCCCGAAAAAATCAGTGGGGGCTACTAAGCGAAGATTCCTGGAGAAAGCTCTAGGTGGTTAAGGTTTTAATAGCATGCACTAAAAGTAAGGGTGAATAGGGGGCTCTTCTTTCCTAGCCAGTGGGTGCCTACGTAATTCCCTGCTCCTATAACTTGCTCTTGATCTGTTATTGGAGGATCTGCGTATGGATCTTGATCTATGACTACAGCCTCTATCTCTAAAATTGAGTAAATCCGGTAAAATTGTTCTCCACTGAATGCTCTTACCTCCACCCATACCTATGGCTCCTCCACTGATGTCTATGCTTATGCAGTATAAACTGAAAGGAAAAGAGAGACACAAAGAGATCTGGTGTATTAGGTGCAAGGCAAAAGGCCATGATAAGGATCACTGCCCAGTATTCCAGGATTATATAACCTCGGGAGCCCCAAATCCGCTGAACCATGGGGCTACTCGATGCTGTCGATACAAGAGTTGATGCATTTGACGCCGGTAGTCTTAGTCGATGTAGGTGTCGATCCAGTTGATCCCAAGCAAGCCGTTATCATATCCATATCTTCTCTTAAATGGTACTGGGATATCTTTAGATAGAAAAAATAGGCCATGTAGAGGTGATAATGGATCGATCTCCACACTCCAACAAGTCATCACAAGCCAGTCTATAAAGGATGCCATGTAGTCTATCCTAGGTGTCCAGGCTTCAACAATAACAAAAACTACAACAAAAGCAGCAAGTTAGTGTCTATAAAGCTAGTTTCCATGGACCTTACGGGGCAGTTCTAATACTAACAGCTTAAAAAGCAAGAAACTATTTTCCAAAGAATGGATGGAGACAACTCTTCTTCGCTAAAAGAGGGAAAGGGGGAGGTTCAAGCAAGTCTCCATTGGCTTTCGATCTCGATCACGAACTAGGGCTAGATCTCGGTAAAATGGATCTACTTCATCTGGGACCGAAACATACTCTGCTTCTCGAATGGACTCTACTCCTACCTATGCCTTCGTTACCTCTGCACCTAGAACTGAATATACTCCCACCTATGCCTATGTTTCCTTTACCTGTTGCAACCTACACCTTAGCTGCTGCTACCTTGCCATTTAACCACATGATCAGAACTCATTCTTTCGCAGAAACGAGAGTACATAAAGACCTAGGCAGCAGGCTCTACTAATATTCCAATTACTTCAAACATCCTACATCCCAAGCTCACTATGTACTATATAATAATATGGATTTTATCCAAGACTGGGTATGCTGCTCTCTCCGCCGCTGGGTGGCACCTGCATCAGGCGCTTCAATCGTAACTCCTTCATATCCTTATACGTTATTTACATGATCGATCCTGCTGGAATCATGAAGAAAGGGGATCAAATAATATCCCAGGAGACAGAATGCTATAGTATGGACATATACCACTTCCCATAATCACCCGCTAAACACAGGGCCTCTCCGGAACTATCCCTATAGTAGAGCGCAATCTCACTTCCTAAAATTAACTAGTATTAACTCGTAGATTTCTTTGATTGCAAGCATGCAGTTAGGAAGGTGAAAAAGCAGTGGGCCTGATCCAAGCTCTCACGGGAGGGTTAGATCCTTCTAGCCAGCCAGGTAAGAAATATGTATAAAGGACCAGAGCTAGAACACCTCTCGAGCAGAGGACGAACGTTGACAGGAAGTGAGCTGGGGTGCAAGGGCCTATCAGAGATATAAAAAAAACATTATGAAAGGGGCGAGGATAGGAGCCATCGACCCCATGGGAGAAGTATAGTTGAGTAAAAAGAATCTCCATTTTCTTGCCCCGATGAAGCAGCCACCCACCTGGATACGCTTAACTAGCGATTAAGCCCTTTCTAATATCATCCCAATGAAACGAAATCTTTCAAACCAACGACTTTTCATATTTAAACATTGTCGGTTTTTGTATTACTATGATTTGTTTTCCCTTTAACAGAGGATCATTCAGTCATTCGGTCTGTGAAAGCCTTAATTCCCCTCCATGGCAAGTCTTAACTCCATCTCTGCCACATTCTGCTTACAAAACTACTACTCTTAACTGTATTTTTTCTTGTACTATTTTATTTCAATAAACTAGTTTCTGATTATANATTAATATGAAAAACAAAATGCTTTAATTTTTGTCTAATTATTTTAAATAAATATTTACAGGAATATATATATAATGAAGAAATAAAATAATCATGATAATAAATTATTTAAATATTTTTTATTTTTATTTGAACCTAATAATTTTTAATTATCAAAAAAAATTATTAATTAAATATTCAATATATTTATTTAATAAAAGATAAAGTGATACTTTTAAAATAAAAGATTCAATTGGGTATGAACAATATTTTGATGATTAATGGTATTTTATACTCTCTAATTGTGATTGTGATTAATGGTATTTAGGAGCTTATTTACAATGTATGTGTGTGACTCGTTAATTTATACTTTAAATTAAAATATTAAATTAAGTTGAGCGAGTGATGATTGTAGTATGATTATAGATTAGTTATAAGGAGGAAATGAGTTTCCACCTTCACATGGTTGTGTCAATAGAGAATAGATGATTCTTAAAGCTAAGAGAAGCTCTTTTCAAATATACATATTTATTTATTTTAATAATTTATTATTTTTAAGTACAATGTTTGTATGATTTTATATTAACGGTTTTGAGTTATTATTTTTTGTAAGGTTTGATGTTTGTGTGCTTTTGTATCTACAAAAGTTGACATGTACTCTTGATTCTTGTTTGAATTTCAATATTACAATATTTGTGTATTCATTAAAATCATATGTGAATTGAAAATTGTGTATTTACATTATTGTGTTATTTTGGTTTCATTTATAAGTATATATTTATAATAAATGTATATGACATTGATATATACTATAAAAAAATTAAAGTGGGCTTATAAAAGCGATTAGTATTTATATATTAGAATTTTAAATATTCAATATATTTATTTAATAAAAGATAAAGTGATAGTTTTAAAATAAAAGAAAATAAAAGATTCAATTGGGTATGAACAATATTTTGATGATTAATGGTATTTTATACTCTCTAATTGTGATTGTGATTAATAGTATTTAGGAGCTTATTTAAAATGTATGTGTCTGACATGTTGATTTATACTTTAAATTAAAATATTAAATTAAGTTGAGCGAGTGATGATTGTAGTATGATTATAGATTAGTTATAAGGGGGAAATGAGCTTCCACCTTCACGTGGTTGTGTCAATAGAGAATAGATGATTCTTAAAGCTAAGAAAAGCTCTTTTCAAATATACATATTTATTTATTTTAATAATTTATTTTTTTTAAGTACAATGTTTGTATGATTTTATATTAACGGTTTTGAGTTATTATTTTTTGTAAGGTTTGATGCTTGTGTGCTTTTGTATCTACAAAAGTTGACATGTACTCTTGATTCTTGTTTGAATTTCAATATTACAATATTTTTGTGTTTTCATTAAAATCATATGTGAATTGAAAATTGTGTATTTACATTATTGTGTTATTTTGGTTTCATTTATAAGTATATATTTATAATAAATGTATATGACATTGATATATACTATAAAAAAAAATTAAAGTGGACTTATAAAAGCGATTAGTATTTATATATTAGAATTTTAAATATTCAATATATTTATTTAATAAAAGATAAAGTGATACTTTTAAAATAAAAGAAAATAAAAGATTCAATTGGGTATGAACAATATTTTGATGATTAATGGTATTTTATACTCTCTACTTGTGATTGTGATTGTGATTAATGGTATTTGGGAGCTTATTTACAATGTATGTGTGTGACATGTTGATTTATACTTTAAATTAAAATATTAGATTAAGTTGAGCGAGTGATGATTGCAGTATGATTATAGATTAGTTATAAGGGGGAAATGAGCTTCCACCTTCACGTGGTTGTGTCAATAGAGAATAGATGATTCTTAAAGCTAAGAGAAGCTCTTTTCAAATATACATATTTATTTATTTTAATAATTTATTATTTTTAAGTACAATGTTTGTATGATTTTATATTAACGGTTTTGAGTTATTATTTTTTGTAAGGTTTGATGCTTGTGTGCTTTTGTATCTACAAAAGTTGACATATACTCTTGATTCTTGTTTGAATTTCAATATTACAATATTTTTGTGTATTCATTAAAATCAAATCATATGTGAATTGAAAATTGCATATTTACATTATTGTGTTATTTTGGTTTCATTTATATGTATATATTTATAATAAATGTATATGACATTGATATGTACTATAAAAAAAATTAAAGTGGGCTTATAAAAGCAATTAGTATTTATAGATTAGAATTTAGGAAAATGAGGGACACAAATGAGTTTACAATTTTTTTGAGGTTGATCTCCTCACTATAAAATTATTCTCCTCATTACAAAATTATTGAAGTAATTTATGCAATGTCTAGTCTTTAGATCTTCGTAATGTCTAATGTTTATGTTTGTGTATTTCCCAAATTTAATATGTATTCATAGTTGTTGTTTGAATTTCATATGTATGATGGTGTATTTACAAAATATTTCATCTATATAATTGTGTATTTATAATTTATTTGTGGATTTGTGTATTTACAAAATTTGATGTATATTAATAATTGTTGTTTGAATATCAATATCATATATATAACTATGTATTTACAAAAAAAAATTGTGTATTAAAACATTTTTTCCATATTATCAAAATTTGATGTGAGCTCATAATTATGTATAATAATGTTTTTTATTTACACTAATTGAGAAATTGGAATGGCAACTTAATTTCATAAATTTAAAAGTTTTATTATATTTCACTTAATCTATGGCTGGTACTCACGTTACATGGGGTCAAGGGATCCAATCCCGCTACCACTATACCCTTAAGTGCATCCATAGAGCTCGAACCATGGCGCACAAGTAAATTTGAGGGGATTTGAACACAAGACCTTCCATTTACAACCAATTTCAACAATTCCACTTTACCACTTGTTCCAACACCCACGGATTAAAAACATGTTTTATTTTAATTCTTATATATTTTCTTAATTTTGTGTACTCACGTTACATGGGGTCCAGGGATCCAATCCCGCTACCACTATAACCCTAAGTGCATACACAGAGCTCAAACCATGGCGCCCAAGTAAATTTGGGAGGATTTGAGCACAAGACCTTCCATTTACAACCAATTTCAACAATTCCACTTTACCACTTGCTCTACTCCACAAACTAAAAGCATGTTTATTTTTAATTCTTATATATTTTCTTAATTTTGTATATTACAATATTCTTATGTATTTTTTAAAATTTAATGTCAATTCACCATATAAAAAATAAGAAATTAAAATTCTATATGAATTCATCATTATAAGTAATAATATTTTTATTTTTTCATCATTATATATAATAATATTATTTTAATAATATTATTTTTATGTATTTTTCAAAATTTAATGTAAATTCACCATATAAAAAATAAGAAGAAATTAAAATTCTATATGAATTCATCGTTATAAATAATAATATTTTTATTTTTTCATCATTATATATAATAATTTTTTTATTTTTTATCAAGCTATATATATGTTTACATTTACATTTTTTATCTTACAATTTTTAATTAAATTGATTTTTAATTTATTTACAAGATTTATATACTTGAAACATTTTTTTTATTTATATTTACTAAAATATTTTTTTTAATTTTTAATTATTTAAACCATTAATGTATTTCTTTACAATTTTATTAAATATTTTAATAAAATATTACATGTATTTCTCTAAAATATTTTAACTTTTTATTTAATTTAAAAGAAACTTTTTATTTAATTTAAAAGAAATTATTTAATTTTGTAATTTTATTTAAAATATTAATTATTTAGAAAAAATATTAAATTATTATTATTATTATTTTATTAAAATATTAAAAAAAATTATTTAAACCATTTGATTTATTTAGAAGATTTATATACTTGAAACATTCTTTTTATTTATATTTACTAAAATATTTTTTTTAATTTTTAATTATTTAAACCATTAATGTATTTCTTTACAATTTTATTAAATATTTTAATAAAATATTACATGTATTTCTCTAAAATATTTTAACTTTTTATTTAATTTAAAAGAAATTATTTAATTTTGTAATTTTATTTAAAATATTAATTATTTAGAAAAAATATTATATTATTATTATTATTATTTTATTAAAATATTAAAAAAAATTATTTAAACCATTTGATTTCGTAATTTTATTTCAAATACTAATTATTTAGAAAAAAAATTACTATTTAATTATTATTATTATTTTATTAAAATATTTAAAAATAATAATTATTTAAGCCATTAATGTATTTCTTTCTTTGCAATTTTATTAATTATTTTAATAAAATATTAAATCTATTTTAAATTTCTCTAAAATAAACTTTTAATTTAATTTAAAATAGAATTATTTGATTTCGTAATTTTATTTAAAATAAAATATTAATTATTTTAAAACTCTTTTTTTATCGTTTAATTATTATTATTAATATTTTACTAAAATATTCAAAGGAGGAAGGTGCAGGTGGGATAATCTTCGATCCTGAAGGAAACATAGTGACATCTTGAGAAATACAATTTGACAAGGAAAAATAACATCACTAAACTTATAGTTTTTGGAGATTCAAAACAAGCTATTCAAAAAAATGAGAAGAAACATAGTGACATCTTGAGAAATACGATTTGGCAAGGCAAAATAACATCACTAAACTTATAGTTTTTGGAGATTCAAACCAAGCTATTCAAAAAAATGAGAAGGGACTATAAGCATGGCACTGATAGGATCGCATACACTACAACAATCCAAATCTTTGAGCCACTTACTACCACATCCTTAAAGGTAATAATGCCACTGCAAACAAGTTGGTTAATCAAGGAGTTAAAAACAATTTGGGTTTGGTCTTTATTTAAGGGTCAACCCACTTATCATAAACATGTTCCCTAAAACAAATTTTACGTGGGGGTGCAAGGTTTGGCCCTCCCGTAACCTTACTTTTTGTCCACCCCAACGACGTTCGATCAACAAGTGTCCATCGACACGACAACATTGGCTTCATGGCACCTTCGATCAGGTGAAGGATTGGCTTCTTGCTAAGACAAGATTCTTGGCACGCTTCATGGAAACGCTAAGAAGGATGAATACCTCCACCCTACCTCCTGCATTTCTTTGTGATATAGAGGTGCTCTGCAAACTGTTCAGTTTTTGTTTGAGCTCTCCAGAGGAAGAAATTAGTCTCTTGTTTGAAGGTTTACTCACTGAACAGGCTCTTGTACGTGAACCTACGCACACTCCCTTCTTGTTCCCCAGTAGCTCCAAGGGTGAAGACTTTAAGGTGTTTCCTTAAGTTTCCCAACATTCGAAGGAACCATTCATGTTTCCTACAGCAAGCTCCCATGGCAATAAGGCTATTTGTGTTGGTTTTTTTTTCGTTCTTTGCAAGAACTTCCTTTTGTCTCTGCTTTCCCACCGGTTCTAAACAACGCCCAGGTTTCAATGGAGAGTGACCAAGGAAACACAAACATAAATGACATCAAAGCAAATCTTCGGACATTAAAATACACCTGCGATAGATATATGAAAAGGTTTGCACCAACGTTAAAGAATATAGGGTTATAGCTACATATGTTAAGTATTTAGCAAACAAAATGGATTGCCATGATCAAGAATAGATGATAATGTTTGGGACCTCCGTGGGCTGGTGGGAACAATGGATATCATAAAATAAGAAGTCCAAAACACTGACAAGCATGAACCAGTGCAGTCACTGTCAGGAAACTCCAGGCCACAAAGACCACCAAATGAAAAAAACAACGGTTGTTTAGTCGATTTGTGGGTTAGAAGAAATAAAAAATAAGTTATTTCATCATGCTTCTAAGATGTTTTTTTGTGTTATGTTAAATAGTCAGTTTGTCAAAGAATGCCCTACAATGGGAAAATTATTTCATAAATCATCCAAGAACCATCTATATACATTTTAATTCCAAATTTTATAATATTTTTAATATTAATTTTTTTTTAAATAAAAAGTTATACATTATTTTAATAATAAATGATAATAAAAAAAAAATTAAAGAAAATAATCATTATAATAAATTATTTAAATATTTTATATTTTTATTTGAATCTAATAATTTTTATGTATGAATAAATATTTATTAATTAAATAATCAATATATTTATTTAATAAAATATAAAAAGATAGCAAATAAGTTACTATTTAAGAGAAAGGCTCGCGCTAGCACAATACTCGACCACTTGAGCTATACATTGAATATAAAGGCCTCACTTGATATCGCCATTGGCTTAAGTAATCTTCTAATAATTTTTATGTATGAATAAATATTTATTAATTAAATAATCAATATATTTATTTAATAAAATATAAAAAGATAGCAAATAAGTTACTATTTAAGAGAAAGGCTCGCGCTAGCACAATACTCGACCACTTGAGCTATACATTAAATATAAAGGCCTCACTTGATATCCCCATTGGGTTAAGTAATCTTCTAATAATTTTTATGTATGAATAAATATTTATTAATTAAATAGTCAATATATTTATTTAATAAAATATAAAAAGATGGCAAATAAGTTACTATTTAAGAGAAAGACTCGCACTAGAACAATACTCGACCACTTGAGCTATACATTGAATATAAAGGCCTCACCTAATATCCCCATTGGGTTAAGTAATCATAATGGGGCAATTCCCCTTCGGATGGCCCCCTATGACTTGTTCCCATGGACGTAGCAAGCTGCATTGAAAATAGGTAAACCGCAAATAAGAAAAATATATTCACGGCTTTAAATTTGTATATTTATTATATTATAGTTAATGTATCAATCCATTAATCTCAAGTTACATAATATTTCAAATTTAATTATATTTTGAATATTCAATATATATATATAAACAATTTATTAGGAAAACTTTATTTTTATTTCTTCTCAAGTTACATAATATTTCAAATTTAATTATATTTTGAATATTCAATATATATATATATATATATATATATATATAAACAATTTATTAGGAAAACTTTATTTTTATTTCTTCCCAATTTTATTAATTATTTTAATAAAATATATATTACATATTGTACTTTTAATTACAAATTTTATAATATTTGTAATATTAATATATTTAATTTTTCAAAAATAAAAAATTATTTATTTGGTATCATAATTTTAATTATGTAATGCTTAATGATAAAATGAAATTAAATCAAATAATTTAAATAAAAAAATTATTATGAACAATTATTTAAATATTTTTAATTTTTTAATCTAATATTTTTTATAAAATAATTATTATAATAAATTATTTAAATATTTTATATTTTTATTTGAATCTAATAGTTTTTATCTATATTGAAATATTTATTAATTAAATATATTCATTAATTAATTATTCAATATATTTATTTATTTAATCATCATGTAAAGCTTAATGATAAAATGAAATGAAATCAAATAATTTAAATTAAATAATCATTATAATAAATTATTTAAATATTTTATATTTTTTTAATCTCATATTTTTATAAAATAATCATTATAATCAATTATTTAAATATCTTATAATTTTATTTGAATCTAATAATTTTTATCTATAAAGAAATATTTATTAATTAAATATTCAATATAATTATTTAGTAAAAAATAAAGTGATAACAAATAAGTTACTTTTTGAATTGAAATTATTAACCTTCATTATTCAATGTATTTATTCTAATCAATGTATTTAATGTATAATATATTAATATTAAGTTAAATAATATTTGAAATATTTATTAATTAAATATTCATTATAATTATTTAATATATTATTTAGTAAAAGATAAAGTGATAACAAACAAGTTACTTCTTCGAATTGAAATTATTAACCTTCAATGTATTTATTCTAATCATTAGTGTATAATATATTAATATTAAGTTAAATAATGTATAATATATTAATATTAAGTTAAATAATATTTCCTGGGAAGGTAGGTGTGGGTGGGATCATCTTTGATCTCGAAAGAAATACAATGACTTCATTCGCTATTCGCTTGAGGGATCGGTCGAAAAACCAATAACGAAGATGAATGGCTTGCTCTCTTCCTTGAAATCGACCTTGTCAAAAAGAGAAACATCAACATGATCATTGCCTTTGGAGACTCTAAACAAGTCATTCAAAAAATGAGGATCGACAACAACATAGGGGCCACTAATTGCAATCGTTTGTATAATCGCATCACCAAATTAAGTTCGAACCTACATGTTTCTTACTTCCGCATTCTAAGACAGAACAACACTCTAGCGGACAAAATGACCAACAAAGGTGTTAACAATAAAATAGGAGTTGTCTCAATTAGAGACCAAACCCTCCTCAAGCACATTCCATAATCTCCATAATCTCCTCTTTCCTAGGGGGTTTCACCTCTCCACCCCCCTCGTCGTCCCTCTCCATTGCACAAGCACGTGTCCACCAACGCGACAGATCCTACAAGCAGTGCAGTTGGCCATGTGATGGCTTTAAATAGACGTTGCATCCCTCTGTACATCGAAATTCAAAGTCATTACTCCACACGATTTGCAAACTCCATCATTATGAATTCGCCCAGGTGCATTCAAGACATGAATACGAGCCCTCTTATCATCGTCTCTCCAAAAGAAGATCTCATTTCTCTCTTTGTTGGTTTATGTAGTAGGCACAACGACAACGAAGCTTTCCATCAGTTTGTTGAAGAGGTGTCTACCTCGTCGTGGATTTCTCAGGAACAACCCATCCTCTCTTGGATCACGCTCGGTTCAGGTATATATTATTTTTGTAACTCTGAATTAACTCAGTGGCCTCTTCTGGATATACAGAAGCAAGAAAGTATGGATTCTTCCAAGGACATTCAAGAGATTAAGTCTGTGCTTGCACACCTGCAAAGCAGAATGAAGTGGGTTTTCAATATGGTCGACACCAGTGTCAATAGCACAAGAAATGCTACTAATGATGCTAGATACATCTCCAATCAATTAGACTGACACACTGCAAGGATTGCAGACAACACCATGGATTTGCACGAGCTTATGGAAAAAGTAGACTACCTCAAGGAAGACATCCAAAAGTTAACCAGCATGACTGAAGGTAGTCACTGCCATGAATCTCCAGCTATGGGAGACTGTCAAATGAATGAACCCCCAATTGGTAAGCCAACCCATGGGCAGGGAGCGCAAAAGTGACAGGCACCTCTTCTTGTCCATATCTATGTTTTTTTGGTGTATCGCCGATATATTCTCCAATTATATATGTATTTTTGTTTATTGTTGAACGATTAATTTCTTAGACAATACCCCTACAAGGGCATATTTAGCGTCAGCAAAAGCCCAGAATCCTTCTCCTCTCTATCGTTGGCTTAATTGCCTCTGTGAAATCCTCTACAGTAGTGCAAAGTTTTGAATTTATCCTGTGTAATGATGGCTATGCTCAGCCTTTTTTATATATATAAAACATTCTTTGATTTCTGTTAAAAAAAAAAAAGTTTAACAATATTTCAATTATTAACATTATTAAAAAAAAAGTTTAACAATATTTCAATTATTAACATTATTTATTATTTTATTATTTAGTATCATAATTTTAATAATGAAGAAATAAAATAATCATTATGATAAATTATTTAAATATTTTATATTTTTATTTAAATTAAATAATTTTTATTCATAAAAACATATTTAAATATTTAATTAATAAAAAATAAAGTGAGAGCAATTTATTAAACTTAAATATTCAATGTATTTATTATATTTAAATTATTAATTATTTATTTCTTTTTACTTTAAATATTTGAAACTCTTTTTTTATTAATATTTTAAAAATTTAATTATTTTTATTAATATTTTTAAATCCTCTCGAGAAACTTCTACTCTATCGGGCATGGTGTTATGATGAACTCAATCTTGTCTCGCAATAAGGACCTCTCTCTCTTGTATGGCAACAAACTTGGCGTACATCTCTTCTTCTCTTGTCTCGCAATAAGGACCTCTCTCTCTTGTATGGCAATAAGGGGTACATCTCTTCTTCTCTTGTCTGGCGGTAAAATGTATTAATAAATATGCTATTATATAAACATGTGGGTAAATGTCCTCTTCTAGGGTGGACCGCTTTGAAAGCGGTCATTGATGCTTGATTGTGATTGATTGATTAATGCTTATTAGTCTTCTGATGTTGATGTTGACCGGCCGGTAAGGAGGGGCCAAAGACACTATAAAAGGGAAGGCCTCAATCACCAAGTGAATGGGCGACATGAAACAATAGATAGGGAGTGAGACAGAAGGAGTAAATTCAACTATAGAAAGAAAGGAGGAGCCAGTACGAATAAGGTAACGAACATTTTTTCTCCAATTCAAGAATAATTCCAACCCAACATTTACCACAATATAGAAGTAAGGACCTTCGGGACCAAAAGAAAAGTTCATAATGCCCACCCTCAGTATAGAGGTAGCCCCCCCCCCACTATTATATAGTAGGGAAAATAGGAGGTTGAGGTTTTCTCATCCATTTTAACCTTTGGGTTCAATTTGAATCTTGTATTTCTCCGATTCAAGAATAATTCTAACCCAACATTTACCTGTATAGAGGTAAGTGACCTTGGGGACCAAAAAAAACGAAAAGTTCATGATGCCCACCCTTGGTATAGAGGTAGGCTCCCCCACCATTATAGAGTAGGGAAAATATGAGGTTGAAGTTTTCTCATCCATTTTAACCTTCGGGTTCAATTTCAATCTTGTTTTTCTCTGATTCAAGAATAATTCCAACCCAACATTTACCACAACATAAAGGTAGGACCCTTGGGGACCAAAAAAAACGAAAAGTTCATAATGCCCACCCCCAATAGAGGTAAGCTCCCCCACCATTATAGAGTAAGGAAAATAGGAGGTTGAAGTTTTCTCGTCCATTTTAACCTTCAGGTTCAATTTGAATCTTTTTCACAACTATATGATAAACCTTCACCTTCGAGTTCAATTTGAATCTTCTTCACACCTATATGATAAAATGATGCAACCATGTCCATTAATTGATAGGGTGAGTTGGGATTGGATTCAAAGTGATTCAATGTAATTTTTTTTTCAACCATGAGAAACTCTCCATGCCACCCAGGGAACTGCACCACGTGGATACCAAACTCATGAACTGGGGCCAGCCTTCGTATCAGGTACGATACAACAAAAGTACGGCCACCAAAGTGATTCGTTGTAATATTATCCTGTATGCTAAAAGTTGAAAGCACGGCCACCAAAGTGATTCGATGTAATATTAACCTATATGCTAAAAGTTGCCAATGCTAACCAATTCAAACATCAACATGAAGTGAGCAAAATGAGCAATTTGATCACAACTAGAACATTATTCATCAACTCTTTACTCCTAACTGAGCTAGTCCACAACAATACCTTGCCTTTTGCATTCAAGAAAAAGTCGACACAAAGACTTCAGAAACCAAACCAAATGAATAGAAAAAACTAGAGTCAATCTCAAATTTCTATATGGCATGAATTCGGGCATTAACACTATACCGAAAGGCACCAAAAATACAAAGGTATAGCTATCTATGGCCAGGAATACAAGAAAACATGTGGGTTCAGATTGGCATGTAATACTGGTTCAAATTGTGTTTGTTGTATTGACAGTCGGAAATCGACATCAAGTTTTACATTTCATGTTGGATCTGCAACAATCTCTGTGTGCAGTGAGAAACAACTTACTTTCTCGAAACATAGGTCGAGAAAAAGCAACTACTACACCATCTTGTGAAGCAGTGTGGATTTGAAAAGTGGTAAAGGACCTGCAGATGAAGCGAGAAAACATAGTGTGACCATGAAAGTGCAATATGGATCTCTGAGAATTTCATTCCTACACAAAGCATAATGTGGCACACTTACACTTCATCAAAGAGTTGATATAAAATGAAGATTTAAAATAGGATACAAAGTTACACTTCAAAACAAAATACCAACATATAATTTTACAAAGGAGTTGCACCATCTTGTAAAGCAGTGTGGATTCGAAGAGTGATACAGGACTTGCGGATGTAGCGAGAGAACTCATCAATATTGTGACAATCAGAGTATAATATGCATGTATGAGAATTTCATGCCAACACAAAGCATATTTTAGTACGCTTACACTTCATCAAAGAGTTATATGGAATGAAAATTCAGAGCAGGGTACACAATTACACTTCAACACAAAAGACCAATCAACATATAATTTTACAAAAATGCTAACACAGCACGGTTCAACATATAATTTTACAAAAATGCTAACACAGAAGAAGTTTCAATTTTTCAGTCACAAACTTAAACAAAATATGCATTTATGAGGGGATATTGTTAGGAATTGCACAGTAATATTGCTCGGTCACAGAACTAAATAAAGGCACAAAGAGGTGTGTGTTCAAAAGAGTGTTGCATGTATAAGTAAAATGGGAGTGACTAAATCCTTGAGTCGTGCCCAAGTGAAACATAGGGGTGTCATAGGTGTATGAGAATGTCAACATGCAAGTTTATTTGTAAAAAAATATTCCAAATTTAGAAATAAGAATATTGTAATTGTGATGTGTCAGTGGGCAACAAAGTCAGTTCAATGATGAATATAACTCCAAGTGAGTGAAAAAATCCGAGTATATTGTAGTTTTATGTGTCATATTGTAGTTTTATGTTTCATATTGTTGCTCCTTTTATTTTATTCATGAGGATAGCATAAGGGTTTTATAAAATAATAAAAAATCTAAGCTACAGCTCTGTTGGAATCCCATCAATTTTCCTTCCCAATATGGTAAAAGGGCAATCATAATTGGTTAAGAAAGTCATTCACACATTATGTGAATGTGAAATCGTGAAAGTGTTTAGAAAGTCATTCACACATTATGTGAATGTGAAATCGTGAAAGTGTTTGGAATGACTAGCAAGCTGCTACTAGTGATCTATGATGATTGTAAGTGGTGTTGGAATGACTAGCAAGCTGCTACTAGTGACCTATGATGATTGTAAGTGGTGTTAACAATACAAATGAAAGATTGTAAGTGGTGTTAACAATACAAATGAAAGTTTGTATGGAAGGTTTTATATAGATCAATTATCAAATATCCTTAGTGCTCAAGTAGAATTGTATACAGTTGGTTGGGTAGATTTGGTAATTGAGAAAAGAAATTGATATCCTCCCTTCCCAAGTCCAATTCCCACATGTCACATGATTGTTCTTCGTGAGCCATGAGGAATATCTCACTCTTGCTTACAAGACCGAGGGTGGGATGAAAAGTTACATCTTAAAAAAAGGGATTGTATATGTTCAATTACTCTATAGCAATTTTCTCTTTTCTGTTGTATTCATTGTATTTAAGTTCACCTTCAACACCCATTAACTTAGTTGACTTGAGCCCACATGGGTCAGAGCAATTGGTAATAAGTAATTGAGATGAGAAGTTGAAAATAGCAAGTCACCAGTTCAAATCCCCTGTGGATGCTTAGAAAAGAAAAAAAAACTTATTCAACCTAAAAAATGAAATAGATAAGTTTAACATGTTGAAAAAAACACTGCACTGATTATTGGAATTGTCACTATTTTACATTGGCAATGCATCGAATATAGGAATTAAATGTTATACAGACCATTAAACCCTTAAGTATCCGGTGAATAAGCCTATCCTGGAAGGTTGGATTTGTAGATGGTTACAATGATTTTGGGAGTTTTCTTTTGAGGTTCTTTTATGGCTAATTTCAAACCATCTGCTAAAGGTTGTAACAATCCGAGCCAACCTTTGGCCCCGTCATCTTCAGTCCCCACCCAGACCTCCCAAGTGAATGCGGTGCAGGACCGACTGGCAACAACAATCAGCAGGGGGATAAGAATAAGAATTCTCGCAAGAAGAAGTCCAAAGATCACTATTTACATCATTTAGCTTCACATATGAACACAACATCCTGTGCTAAGAAGATGGACATACGAACTAGATGCCTTTTTATATGGAAACCTTAGAAAATATGAATGATAAAAATCATTCCTGGTTGGTACAACGAATGTAGATATTTTTTGAAAATGCCGAATATGGAAGTGTTCATCTATATTATTGAGGACACAGTAGAAAAAGATCTATTTTCAATGTCATATTTATTGACATGAAGTCATTCAGTTCCCTAGAGTTGGTCTTGCAGACTATTCTCAAGAAGAGAATTGTCCTTGTAAATCTGGAAAAGAAAATCTATATCTAAGGTTAATGTCATATTTATTGACATGAAGTCCTTCAGTTCCCTAGAGTTGGTCTTGAAGACTATTCACAACGAGAGAATTGTCCTTGTAAAACTAGAAAAGAAAATCCATATCTAAGGTTAACATAGCAATCCTTCAAAATTTCATAGGGTTGCTGGTGGTACAAAGTTAAATGCCTTTTCCAACATTGTTGGACTAAGATTCATTATATAAAACCTAGTATCGACAAACATTCACCCCTGTAGAAAAATATAATGTGTCACAAATACATATTAACCTTGTAGAGAAATAAAAATGTCTGATAAATACCTACCTCTAGTACAATAGGCCAAATTATAACAATGTATCAAATGAAGCATCTAGCACTATCATACTCATGAAATTCGACTCCACTTCATATTCAGATTAAAAAATATAAAATATAATATTCTTGCAGGTGTCGAAAATAACATCAAAGAAGAATATTTACATGAATCTAACCAAATCGAGGGAATGAGAGAGCTTAGAGGGATTAGATACACAAATATCATAAACATATGATGTCACTTGAACATAATTCTATAAGAACCATAGGTCATTTGGCCATATGATGAAGATACACAACTAAAAGAGAACACGTGTCGAAGGCAAGCAGGGAGACATTTGAAGATACCTTCTATGATAAACAATTTCAAAGAATAGTGGAAGCTCTTATCAATGACACCCAAGGTGACATAATCTATGAAGATGCAAAAATGTAAACTTAAACAGGGACATGAGTTCCATTGATGATGGGCTCATTGTTCAATGATAAATACGATAGATGTCAGTCCACCCATAATGTTCAACTTCCTTGGAGTTATGAATAAGAAGCAAGGCAAAAGTACAAGTCTCGGGTGATTTCAACATAAGAGTACCCCAAGTGTAGCCCCCAGTGACGTCAACTTAGTTGAAGTGAAGTGGTTTCTCTCATACAATCCGGCTACTCATAGTGTTAAACCTCTTCAAACCGGTTGGAAGGCTTCTCATTGATTGAGAAAGAAGCATATTTATAAAAAAGGCATGATTAATAATAATAAAAAATGAAGTGAAGTTGAATGTGTATAAGAATGCATGAATAAAAGAATCCAAAAGACCACTACATGGAAAAAGTAACAAAGAAACCTCTTCTCTAAACATATCAGTGAATATGCAGTATTTTGAATAATGTTCAAACATGAAATAAGGACATGCTTAACAAGACATTCATAACAAAAACTACTGCTTTTAACTAACCTACCCCATTCAAGTCATAATGACAGCGTCAAACACAAGCACCATGCAAAGTGATACAAAATAGTGCTAGTATAGAAGAAAATCTTGGGGATAACATAAATTCTTTTATTTAAAGCCAGGCCTCGTCCTAGACGAAATATTGTAAAAAACAAATGTCATGGAAACAATATAACATCTACTCAACGGTTGTCTCTCTGTCATGGACCTCTAGGACACATGGGCCTCTATTTTTCAACAAACTAACAGGGACATAAGCAACATAAGAGCAACCATAGAAAATTGGCACAAGGACATTTTTCACTGTTGTTGCAGTAGCTGCATGAGGCATATACTAACAAGTCAGCCACAGTAAAGAAGACAAGTAGGCCTAGAACAAGATTCCAAAAGACAAGTTAGCCCAAACAAAACTTAAATTGCCAACAACTTAAAGTAAAAATCGAAGGCGCCTCACTTCACTTTCACATCAAGCATTCAGGCAATTCGCTCAAGCAAGGAGAAGTTCGCTATTGCAGCTAGAGAAGACATTTTTTGGGTTTCTCCACTTTGGAGAAGTTTGTCTTACCTTTTCTTGGAGTTTATCCTACTACAATCTGGATGTACATCGATCTCTATTGGAAGGTGTGAGTTCGGGGGTGACAATAGTGTTGCATTGTCTATGGTTGGGAGGTGATAGATTATCACCGTGGTTAAACGAGCTACACATTCATTTGTTTTTGTGCTTTGTCATTCTTTTAGTGATCCTATTATTGTTATGTTGCTATCCTCATAAAACCTAACATGGTATCAAAGCAGTGCTAAAATAAGCATTTCGAGAAACTAGGGCTCCACATTTTGGAGTGTTTGCAACCTCAAATAATCCCGAAAGGAGCATTGAGGGTTTCAGAGCATTGAGAAACTCGCCCTCAAAAGGCGCATCTTTCTATGGAGGCCAAATTCAGTTTGGTGAAGTTTCATTTTTTGACCTAATATTGTCGCGGTCAAGACCTAGGGCTCCTTGGATCTAGCCCTAATGTTCGGACTCCATAGTTTTGGCTCGATTTTACCTTGCTCCAACTTGTCTCAATAGAGCACATCTATATGTGGATTCAGATTTGCAAGTCTCCATACTTCATCTTTGCCCTCGCCCTTGTTAGGGTTTCTAGAGCAGTTCTTTTGGTTGCAGTCAAGAAGATCAACATTATGGTTGAACATAGACTTGACGGGGTTTCCAAGTCTAGGGTTCCAACTAAGCTCGTTGATGAGGAGTTTCCAAAACAAATGAAGTTAAGGAACAATGATCGTACATAATTCGTATTCATGTTTGCTCTCTCAGGTACGATTCCCACCAATAGTGATAACATGATGGTTGAACATAGACTTGAAAGGGTTTCCAAGTCTAGGGTTCCAACTAAGCTTGTTGATGAGGAGTTTCCAAAACAAATGAAGTTAAGGAACAATGATCGAACATAATTCTTATTCATGTCTTCTCCCTCAAGTACTATTCCCACCAATAGTGATACTTGGTTGATAGAGTGGTGCATCCTGACCTATGACAAGGTACAAGGAGAGGAGAATATTTCAAACTTGATTGAGAAAGAGTCCCATCTTGGAGCGGTACTTGGAGATGATGTCAAATATACTGTGAAGGGATTAGGGGCTACCTTCCTCCAGTTAGAGTCTAGTGGTACACTACATTTGGGTGATGTATTATATTTACCTGGGATGAAAAGAATCTTGTCTCCATATCAGCTTTGGAGGACAAGGGTTACAAAGTCGCATTTTCAAATGGGAAGATTCATGCATGGCACAAGAACTCTAACATGGATTCAACCCGTGTGATTGGTGTTCAATAGGAGAGCTTATACAAGTTGAACACACTACCAGTTTAGACAATGATAAATGATTCTACTAGTTTGGGTGAGCTATGGCACTGAAGACTCGCTCATCCACATTATAGAGCTCTTGCATCATTGAGGATGATGGTGACGAGACTTCCAACACTCAACATAGATCACGATGGGGTTTAAAGAGGATGTGTTCTTGGAAAGAATGTCAAGAATCTTTTTTGAGCACTGAGAGTAGGTCCAAGGTGATTTTGGATCTAGTACATTTCGGCTTGTGTGGACCCATGACTATTGCTTCATTGGGTGGATATCACTACTATGTGATTTTTATTGATGATTACTCTCGAAAGACTTGGCTTTACTTCCTTAGGTCCAAGGAACCGAAAGAGGTACTATGCAGATTCAAGGAATTCAAGGCATAAGTCAAGAATCTATTTGGAAAGAGGATCAAATTCTTGAGATCAAATAATCGAGGAGAATATACAATTACAGAGTTCAATGATTTTTGCAAGGAAGCAAGAATTAAGAGGCAATACACAGTTCCTTACAACCCTCAGCAAAATGAGGTTGCAAAAAGGAATAATAGGACAATTATTGAGGCAGCCAAAGCCATGATACATCATCAGGGTCTGCCTATGTTCTTATGGGTAGAAGCTTCCAATGCGACAGTATACGTCCAAAAAAGAGTCCACATTAGAGCTTGAAGAACATGACTCCAGAAGAAACCTTCACAAACCTTCACAGCTGTGAAGCCAGGAGTGGGCCACCTACGTATATTTGCCTCTCTAGCCTACATTCATGTTCCTAAAGAAAAGAGGATGAAGTTAGAACCTTCAGGCAAGAAAGGAATGCTTGTGAGATATAGTGAGTCTTCAAAGGCTTGTTCTTATGGGTAGAAGCTTCCAATGTAGCAGTATATGTGCAAAACTGGAGTCCACATTAGAGCTTGAAGAACATGACTCCAAAAGAAACCTTCACAGCTATGAAGCCATAAGTGGGCCACCTACGTATCTTTGCCTCTCCAGTCTACATTTATGTGCCTAAAGAAAAGAGGATGAAGTTAGAACCTTCAGGAAAGAAGGGAACGTTTGTGGGATAAAGTGAGTCTTCAAAGGCTTATAGGACTTACAGTCTAGAATCGAGGCAGATTGAAGTCAACAAAGATGTCTCCTTCGAAGAGGAGATGGCCTTCAGAAAGGTGAGAGGATCAGATATGGAGATTGATGACGAGGAGTTGGTAGCTCCAAAGGAGATGGTGTCATCTCCCCCTCTAACACTTCAGAGGGAGCCAACTAAGAAGGATGAGCTAGACGATCCCATTGATCCAATAGAGCCAGTTGATGTTCTTAGGGATGTTGCAGATGGTCGAAAGAGGCCTAGATGGGAACAACAGACATGAAGCTCCCCATGGTGCCTTACGAGAAAGCAAGAGACCCCAACAAAAAATTAAATTTTGAGCTACTTAAAGTATAAATAGAAGGCACCTCACTTCATTTTTACATCAAGCATTCAAGCAAGAAGAAGTTTGCTCTTGCAACTAGAGAAGACATTTTTTGGGGTTTCTCCACTTTGGAGAAGTTTCTCTTACCTTTTCTTGGGGTTTATGCTACTATGAATTGGATGTACATTGATCTCTACTGGAAGGTGCGAGCTTAGGGGAGACAATAGTGTTACATTATCTATGATTGGGAGGTGATAGATTATCACAGTGGTTAAATGAGCTCCACATTCATTTTGTTTATGTGCTTTGTCATTCTTTTAGTGATCCTATTATTGTTATGTTGCTATACTCATAAAATCTAACATTCACAGCCCCATTCTCAAACAGGCTTGGCAGCTCTTCATATGATTCTTACTATCGGAGACTTGGAAAGAACATAATGGACTAATTTTCAAGGATTCTTAGATGGAAACCAACCAAGTATGGAACAAAATTAAACAGAACATTGATGATTCAATCCAAGTGACTCCTTGGTCAACTAAGGATCTTAAGTGTCATGGAAGAAATGAAATAATTATAAAATCATGGAAATTCAACCTAGCCAACCTGAAACTCAGTCCTCTATGAAAATCTTCCACTTCTAGTCCAAACACCTGGTCGCCTTCTCCATCAGGATATTTAAAACAAAACTCCGATGACACTTCACAAGAAAACCCAAGACCAAGTAGATTTGGAGGAGTGTTTTGCAATGAAAACATGGATATCATTTGGGTCTTTGTAGGCTTTATGCAAACAGATCGCAACAATGAGGTTGAATTCCTTGCTCTAGAATATGATTTACAGGTTACGATCAGACAAGGATTTACGAAGATTGCAATTTGTTACCACCCAGTTTGCACCACGATGATCGTGAAGACTAAAGATTAAGATATACAAAAGAGATTGCAATGTCAAAGCTCTACCAAGCATATAGATGCATCTTCTTCTTCTTCTTCTCATTCTGGATTGTATCTACATGTTCCACATCTCTTGCAAGGGAATTGTAAAATGAGATTATATGAGTTCCATGTTTGTTAAAGGCTAAATCCTAGGAGAGTCACATTAATGTTGCTCTGTGGTGTTTTGTTTTCACTGAGATAAGATTAGGCCTTTATGGTCTATGTTTGTCAAAGTTTTTTCACTCATGCCTCCAAAGTCGGATCAAGCCTTAATGTCTTTTCCCTAGCATGGTGTCTAGTCTAGTGTCAATTTGGATTTCATACATCTCATAGTTTAGTCATATGGACATGTAAAAATTGTAATTTAGGTGTCTAGGGGCGTATATTGTATAGTATTTGATCTATGTGGCTAAAGGGAGTGTCAAACACCTTAATATGATGTATTAGACCCTTTACACCTTAACATGATGTATTAGACCTTTAGACCACTTAATTTAGCCTAGCACACAACTTGGAGACAAAATCCCGTGATTTTTGCATGTTGGGGACAAATTTGAGTGACTTTAGAAGCACTTAATTTAGCCTAGCACACAACTTGGAGACAAAATCCCATGATTTTTGCATGTTGGGGACAAATTTAGAAGATTGTTAAAGGGGAAATTTTCCTAATTCACCACCTTGAGTGAGGTGCCATTTTTGATTGGGTCTGGTCTCAATCAATCCAAATTTGTCCCATCCTTGTCTCCTAGCTGGCTCATGAGGATCCGTTAAGATCTAGTTAAGTCCATGAAGTGTCAAATTCTTGGTTGGCCCAATTAGCACCTAGGGGTGGAGTTAAGAGAAAACCACACATAGATCCAGAGGTGCAAAATGGGTATATGCTTGCATTAAACAAGATGGTCCTTGATAGCTCATGAGGATCCGTTAAGATCTAGTTAACTCCATGAAGTGTCAAATTCTTGGTTGGCCCAATTAGCACCTAGGAGTGGAGTTAAGAGAAAACCACACATCGATCCAGAGGTGCAGAATGGGTATATGCTTGCATTAGACAAGTTGGTCCTTGATAGGAGGAGTGCGCTCAAGTACGAAGTGAATTTTTGAGCAAATACATCAGTAAACATGTAGTCTTTGGTAACCTACATACAACCAAATATCTAGATGGGTTGAGTCCTATCGAATGGTGAAACGTGTATTGCTCCTCTATCGCATATCTGCATAAATTGGTGGTGAGGGTGCTTTCATAGATTGTTAACGTTTCTTGTGTAGAGAGGTGTTGGAGCACCTACAACTTCATCCACAATGTGAACACTGACAAAAAACAGTTTGAATGTAGATTGAGCAGAGGAGTGTGCTAGAGTTCTAACTAAATTGAGCAAATATATCGATGAACATGGAGTCTTTAATAACCTACATGCGACCAAAGATGGAGATAAGTTGAGTTATATCGAAATGGTGGAACATTTATTGCTCCTCTACCACATATCGACATAAATTAGCGGTGAGGATGCTTTCATAGGTTGTTAACACTTCTTCTACAGAGAGGTGTTCGAGCACCTACAACTTCATCCAAAATGTGAAAAGAAACAATTTGAATGTAGATAGAGCGGAAATCTTGGTTTATGTGCACAACAAATTGGCGTTGTTGTCCCATTATCGTGATGCGGCCGAGAATGATAAAACATATTTGACTTGGGACAACAATCCAGAGGAGGCTGATTAGAGAATGGAGCCATAGAATTAGAGTGCTTGGACTTTGGAGCCTAAAATTTTGGGTGATCATGATGGTGATCAAATCCATTCAACAAAGATGCCACACCCCCAACCACTAGTAGGTTTTCAAATGTAGGACCTTTGCCTCCATCTTACAGCTCTTTGGTAATGAATATGATGCTCTGTTTCATTTCATGGTTGATGTTATCTCTTGGAGTTTGCTACTTGCAAATATTATATGTTTAAACTTGAAGGTTGATGTTGTTAATGATTGATCATTTGATGATGATGTTATAACTTATAGTAATGAATATGATGCTCTGTTTCATTTCATGGTTGATGTTATCTCTTGGAGTTTGTTGATTGCAAATATTATATCTTTAAACTTGAAGGTTGATGTTGTTAATGATTGATCATTTGATGATGATGTTATAACTTGTAGCTCCAAGATGATTGATGTTATATGTGTACTAAATGATTATATCTATGCTTTCATGTTTTATATAGCTAATCTAGTGTAATGTCCTCATTTGATTAGGCATTGAGGACCAAAACCGCTAACCTATGCGATTCCTGTGGGTTCGAGCAGTTACTGACAGTTAGGGAATCAGCTAAACATTGATGCCATCTATAGAAAGTCTAGGGCATCAATGTGTTATCACCATTAGGTCAAGAAGGGCCACCGGGGCCAAAGGCCACCATCATGCATGCCATCTAAGCATTATTTAATGATGCATGCACCCATTTAAGTCTCCATGCGCATGCATGCAAGTCAACTGCAAATTAGAAATTAAAGTGATCTAATTAGGTCAAAAGTTAGGGTTTTCGCAGTTGAAAGTTATAAAAGGAAGATAAAGTAAAAGGAGACTCACTTTTGATGATTATTGATTTTGGAGCTCTTGAATAGCGGCACAACAGTGGGGGTTGGAGAGGACGTCTTCAACTAGTGAGGTTTCGGCAGTGAGATATCTGCCCTAGTCTCATCCAGGGTAAGCCATATAGGTTCACCATTCACTCTTCAAAATATTCATAGTTATCCAGTATACAGCAGAGATTGTTGCAGGGGCACGTGTGCAGCCGTAAGGGGTTTCCAGCCGGAAAGCCCAAATTATTCATTGGGTCTTCAGATCTCAATTTACCTTCGAAACCCAGGCACCATTCTCATCATCGGTATCATACTCTAGTACCCGGTGATTATCAAATCTGACCGTGCTCATCCTGAGCAGTTATCATCTGTTTTGGGATCAGGGGGGAGTGAGCAGTTGCACCTCTAGAACAATTCGCTAGCCTGCCTAGAGACTTCAGAATTTCTGCATGTGCCACGCATTCTCTCCGGCACGGGAAGGCTATCAGTCCTGCAAATCATCAGCTTCATCGGACACCTCCTTCCCTGAAAACGTCACCCTTAGCTGATCTGGGGTTCATGCTGCCGAGGTATCGCTGGAAGCAGAAGATACCAGGTCATCTCCGATTCAACTCTTGATGCATGCATACTCTCTCAGCAGCATTCCAGCCAGCTTATCAGTGGTAAGTGTTCATTCTATCCTACAAACCCTAACCTTGATTTTTGCTATAAAATAGGGCTTTTTGCATGGCAGTTTGCATGCCCGGTTGTTTCACTATATTTGCATAGAATTAGAAAATATCGGGATTTGGGATATTACAGTGGTATCAGAGCTATCTTCTTCGCTAGCTGTGGGCTTAAGAAATGAGAAATAGATGAATACAGAAGGAGACCCTTTTGTAACCTATAAGAGAAGGAGTAGATACACAGGGGAATTTGAGGATATCCAACTAGAGGATATCAGCTCAGACATGGAACAAACAGGTATACACTCTGATAAGGGAAAGGGAACGGGAGAAGAGGAGGACAGGATGGAGTTTCGCAACTTAGTATCTGCATTGCAAGACTTAGCCAAAGGGCAAAAAGATGTACTCAATGCAATCAATAGATTATCTGCGAAACCAGAAATAGGTAACAACAGTACACCTCCCTCACCGATAGATAGAGGATCTATAAGCAGTCGTGGAAAGGTTGCGTACACTAATATACAGAATACACTGCACATATATAGCAGACCTTCCAACAGGCCTACCATGCCTCACTTCTTGGCAGATGCAATAGGTGGTCCAGTCATGCAGGTAGAGCCTAGCGACCCTTTTGGGGCTTATTTGCAGGAATACAGGGACTTAGGGGATGAGTTTCATGCTGCCATGTCTTTCTCGGATTTTTGCAACATGAAGAGTAGGAATGGGCCCAGGAATTCAACAAGGGATTCAATCACAACTATGAATTGCAGAAGACCTTGGGCAGGTTAACCATCCCAAACTTTGATGGGACTCGCGGAGGTTCAGCGAGGGTATGGGTTCAAAAGTTGGATACCTATTTCCAACTCAATCCCATGACAGAGACAGATGCCATTAAATTGGCTACACTCCACCTGGACGAAAAGGCTCACGAGTGGTGGTACCACGGATTGGTGACATTGGGTCACAATACCATACACTCCTACGGTGAGTTCACTCAGAACCTCATGGAGCGGTTTGATAGGAAGGATCCAGAGATACATTTCAGGGAGTTGGCTCAACTCAAACAGACAGGTAGTGCAGAAGCCTTCATCTCATAATTCCAGAGGATAGCAGTCATGGTAACAGACGTGTCAGAGAGCAGGTTGACTATGTTATTCACTGAGGCCCTAACAAAGCCACCACGGGGATGGGTGAAAGCCTACAAACCCCCCACTCTGCAGGATGCCATTAGCAGATCCCAAGATCTATAGGATTCAGTTCCAAAGAACAGGTTCCTATTCAAAACCAACTTCCCTGTTAGGGACAAGGACAAGAAACCTTTCCAGCAGGATGTTCCCAAGAAAACATGGTTAGATGAGGACACTAGAAAAGACTTGAGGAGGAAAAAACTATGTTTCACTTGTCAGGAACCATGGGTACCAGGACACAGGTGTGCAGGGAAGGCGAAGGCTCACTACATCGAAGTATACTCGGATAGTGATGAGGATGACTATGAGCAAGAAGCCACAGAAGAACTACGGACAACTGAGGAAGAATCACTCCAGGGTGATACACCAGAGGGAGTCATTGCTACACTATCTAAAGTACCAAGATTCCATACTCTCAGGGTCAAAGGAGTAGTACAAGGTCACAGAGTAGGAGTATTGATTGATGGGGGAGCAACCCACAATTTCTTTGACTCCGCTTGGGTAGCCAAGAGAGGCATTCAGACTGAGAAGTTCGAAGGATTCACTGTGGCAGTCGTCGGGAACTCCAACATGGAGTGCAACTACTGGATTCCAAAATTGAATGTCACATTAGGTAACTATCAGATGACAGACTCATTCTATGTAGTAGATGTATCAAATACTCATGTAGTATTGGGAGTTCAGTGGCTTCATTCAATAGGGAAATACACTACAGACTACCGAGCAATGGAAATGGAATTCCAGGGGCCAGACGGCAAACGGGTAGTTTTGAGGGGCATGAACACTTATCCCCCAAAACCGGTCTCGTCGCAAAGAATGGAGGCAATACTCCAACAGGATGATATAGAATGGGCTGCAGGATGTTTTGTCACCTTTAGGAAACGCCCAGAAACCAGCACACAACACCCAAGTGACATTCAGGCCTTGCTACAGAAGCACGAAAAGGTTTTCCGGGACCTTCCATCAAGTAGACAGCCAGACCGAGGCTTTGAACACATTATTGAGCTAGAGGAGGGGACACAGGCAGTCATCACCACTCCTTATCGGCATCCCAAAAGATACAAGGATGAGATCGAGAAAACAATCAAAGAATTACTGGAGCTTGGATACATTCGGCCCAGTTCTAGCCCCTTCGCATCCTCAGTAGTCTTGGTCAAGAAGAAGGATGGTACACTGCGAATGTGCATCGACTATCGAGCACTCAACAAAAGGACCATTAAGAATAGGTATCCCATCCCTTGAATCGATGAACTCATGGATGAACTTCGGGGAGCCAAATACTTCTCCAAGATTGATCTTTGCTCGGGGTACCATCAGATCCGAGTAAGGGACCAAGACATCTCCAAAACAGCTTTTCGCTGTCACTATGGTCACTATGAGTTTTTGGTCATGCCTTTTGGACTTACCAATGCTCCAGCCACTTTTCAATCATGCATGAACCATACCTTCAGAGTTCAGCTACGTAAGTTTTGCTAGTATTCATTGATGACATCCTGATTTACAGCAAAACATGGGAGGAGCATCTGAAACACCTGGACGAAGTACTGAGCATTCTAGAAGAACACTTGCTTTACACGAAAATGTCCAAGTGTGAATTTGGCATGAAGGAAATGATGTACCTAGTGCACATAATAAATGAGGAAGGAGTACAGGTTGACATGGAGAAAATCCGAGCTATCAAAGATTGGCCCGCGCCAAAAACAGTCACAGAATTGAGAGGTTTCTTAGGTTTGTGCACTTATTACCGACGGTATGTTAAGGGATTCTCCCAATTTGCAGCACCCCTCACAAATCTCACAAAGAAGGGAGCATTCACCTGGATAGAATTAGCACAGAAAACTTTCGAGGAAATGAAAGTTATTATGAGTTTCTGTCCAGTTTTAGCATTACCAGACTTCTCACAACCATTTGTAGTAGAATGTGATGCGTCAGGGGAAGGGTTAGGAGCAGTATTGATGCAAAATCATCACCCTATTGCATTTGAGAGCCGTAAACTGAAGAACTATGAGCGCCACTACTCCATATATGACAAAGAGATGCTAACCATCTTACATGCTCTCACGAAGTTCAAACAGTACCTGGTGGGCAGTAAGTTCAAAATCAAAACAGATCATAACAACCTCAAGTATTTCCTGGAGCAGAAGGAACTGAATGAGCGCCAACAAAAATGCGTCAGCAAAGTACAAGCCTACGATTTCGAGATCGAGTATGTGAAAGGTAAGAATAATGTAGTAGTTGATGCATTATCCAGGCGTCCCGCCTCACTATCTCTCAGGATTATATCCATAGATTGAAGGGCATTTCTCTTAGTAGAATACTCCAAAAATAAATTTGCTTGCGAATTATTCGATGGACAAATTCCGGATGATAGGTACAGGATTGTTGATGACATCATCTATTACAAGAACAGGATATACCTCGTCCCAAAATCCACTTTGAGGAAAAAGATCATACAAGCAGCACATGACTCTCCATTATCAGGACATCAGGGTTTCTTGAAGAGCTACAGACAGATCCGAGAGAGGTTCTCATGGAAGGGCCTCAAAGAGGAAGTTATGCAGCACGTACAGGAATGTAGCATCTGTCAACAGAACAAGATTGAGAACATCCATCCAACAGGGTTGCTTCAGCCACTACCAATTCCAGAACAAAAGTGGGAAAGTGTATCCATGGACTTCATTACAGGATTGCCCAAAGTCCAAGGGCGGGATTGTTTATATGTTGTAGTTGATAGACTGACCATGTTTGCACATTTCTTTTCTATATCATCAGATTACTCTACAGCTCAAGTAGCTAAGTTATTCTTCAAGGAGGTCTTCAAGTTACACGGGTTACCTAAGACCATTGTCAATGATCGGGATAGTAGATTCACAGGTGCCTTATGGCAAGAACTATTTAGATTAGTGGGGACCGAACTGGCTACCAACACTAGTTATTATCCCCAAAGCGATGGACAAACTGAAATTGTCAACAAGTAGATTGAAGGATATATGAGGAACTACGTAACAGGGCAGCAGCAAACCTGGATCAAATGGCTACACTTAGGGGAGTACTGCTACAATACTACCTATCACATGTCTATTAGGATGACACCTTTTAAGGCATTATATGACTACGAGGCCTTGGACTATGCAGATTTAGCATTTGGAGACAGTAGGGCTCCTAAGGCAAAGGATTGGATACAGGACAGTCAAGATATTCTTAAAATCTTTAAGGAAAACTTACAGACAACCCAAAATCAGCAGAAGTTATATGCAGACAAACACAGGGTTGAGCAGAGCTTTGAGGTAAGGGATTTGGTATACTTAAGGCTCCAACCTTACAGACAGTCTTCGCTTAAGAAGAAAAGAGCGAAAAAGTTAAAACCTCGCTTCTATGGACCCTACAGAATAATCTGGAAGGTGGGAGAGGTGGCATATGAACTAGAACTACCACAGGAAAGTAAAATTCACAAGGTATTCCATGTGTCCAACCTGAAAAAGACCCTTGGGAAACACATTGCTCCATCTTCAGAATTACCTCCTTTAGATGATGAAGGACTACTGATACTGATTCCTGAACGGATCATACAGACTCGAGAAAGGAAACTCAAGAACAGGGTAATTAGAGAATACTTGGTTCAATGGAAAGAACTACCGCCAGAGGATGCCACATGGGAAGGTGAACAGGTATTGTAGCATCCCAGTTTGCAGTTGCTTGAGGACAAGCAAGCTCAAGCGGGGAGGACTGTAATGTCCTCATCTGATTAGGCATTGAGGACCAAAACCGCTAACTTATGTGATTCCTATGGGTTCGAGCGGTTACTAACAGTTAGGGAATCAGCTAAAGACTGATGCCATCTATAGAAAATCTAGGGCATCAATGTGTTATCACCATTAGGTCAAGAAGGGCCACCGGGGCTAAAGGCCACCGTCATGCATGCCATCTAAGCATTATTTAATAATGCATGCACCCATTTAAGTCTCCATGCGCATGCATGCAAGTCAACTGCAAATTAGAAATTAAAGTGACCTAATTAGGTCAAAAGTTAGGGTTTTCACAATTGAAAGTTATAAAAGGAAGATAAAGTAAAAGGAGACTCACTTTTGATGATTATTGATTTTGGAGCTCTTGAATAGCAGCACAGCGTGCCGCACAGCAGTTGGGGTTGGAGACGACGTCTCCAACTAGCAGGGTTTCTGCAGTGAGATATCTGCCCTAGTCTCATCCAGGGTAAGTCATACAGGTTCACCATTCGCTCTTCAATTTATTCATAGTTATCCAATATACAGCAGAGATTGTTGCAGGGGCACGTGTGCAGCTGTAAGGGGTTTCCAGCCGGAAAGCCCAAATTATTCGCTGGGTCTTCAGATCTCAGTTTACCTTCGAAACCCAGGCACCATTCTCATCATCGATATCATACTCCAGTACCCGGTGATTATCAGATCCGACTGTGCTCATCCTAAGCAATTATCATCCGTTTTGGGATCAAGGGGGCGTGAGCAGCTGCACCTCTAGAACAATTCGCTAGCCTGCCTAGAGACTTCAAAATTTCCGCATGTGCCAGGCATTATCTCCTGCACGAGAAGGCTATCAGTCCTGCAAATCATCAGCCTCATCAGACACCTCCTTCCCTGAAAACGTCACCCTTAGCTGATCTGGGGTTCGTGCTACTGGGGTATCGCCGGAAGTAGAAGATACCAGGTCATCTCCGATTCAGCTCTTGATGCATGCATACTCTCTCAGGAGCATTCCAGCCAGCTTATTAGTGGTAAGTGTTCATTCTATCCTACAAAACCTAACCCTAATTTTTGCTATAAAATAGGGATTTTTGCATGGCAGTTTGCATGCTCGGCTGTTTCAGTATATTTGCATAGACTTAGAAAATATCGGGATTTGGGATATTACATCTAGCATTCTACATGTTTTTTTAAATATATGGATCAAAATATATTAAAATATGTATTATATAAAAAACACTCCCAAAACGGAATCTTCTCAAAATTTCGCTTTTCGTTCCCACTCCCTGCTCCCAACAACATAGGTCAAATTACACTCTAGTTAACCCCATGAGGTGTCATATGACACTGTAGTTCACTCCACTTCATGAAATTCGCCCCCCTCTTTCTATTTTGCTATTTTAGTAAGTTCTCCCCTCTCTTTTCTTTGTCGGTTGTTAGTGAAGCTTGTGTTCAAGCTCTTATACTCTTGTTCTATTGCAATTAATAAAGAAGGATTAGGACGTCATATTTGTGTTGTTCTCTCATTGTGTGGATGCCATTGTCTCAAGCTTAGTATATGAGGTAACTATAGTTAGTTCAATTACATACATTTCTTATTGCTTCCCTAGACCTTTGAAAGGGTGCTATCACCCAGTAGGACAAGCTCTCTTTAGAGAGTTTTCTATTGGGAATTTATTGTATATTTCTAGAGAGGTGTTTAGATCCTCTCATTGTGTGGATGTCATTGTCTCAAGCTTAGTATATGAGGTAACTATAGTTAGTTCAATTACATACATTTCTTATTGCTTCCCTAGACCTTTCAAAGGGTGTTATTACCCAATAGGACAAGCTCTCTTAAGAGAGTTTTCTATTGGGAATTTATTGTAGATTTCTAGAGAGGTGTTTAGATCCAAGTATGTTTCAGTTGCATCGGTACCTGATTAAAGATTCAACCCTCTTGTAGGATACATTGGAAGTAGTAAGAAGGGAGATTCCATCTCTCATTTGTTATTTGTGCTAACCTTGCAAGTCTTCATCCATCGAGAAGTGGGCAGTTAGGCTTGCACAACCCACTCAAGCTTGGTGACTTCAACATACTAGTCCCTTAGCACACCACTTTGGAGCTCCATTGCCCATCTAATGGCATTTCATATTCTTCACTCAACTTTCCTCAATCAAAATCAGTCCTTTTTTTTATTATTTACATGAAGTAGTTTTGAAAGTACGTTTGTTTCTAAGTGCATTTAATCAAAGTAGATCATTATCCACTTAGACTAGTACTTAAAATTTTAAAAGGCAATGTGTTTAATTGCATATTTGAATATTTTAGCTCCCTGCCCACGTTTCGAACAATACATAAACGAGGTAAAGTTCATTTAAATCCTTGTTTATTTGGATTTTTAACCCAATAACCCTTGGCTTCAAGTGTGTTTTCTACAACGCAAGTTAGGAGCTTGTTTGAGGCCTATGTGCCAACCACCTGTGATCTCTTTGGCCATTGTTTAAACAATTTTGTTTGCATGTTTTTAGCAGACCCTAAAGATCAGCCCCTTTCCGCAAGAGTTGAGGTCCAACCGACCACTGTTTCTCTATCAGATTTAACCGTATCAGATCTTGTTGCAAACTTACCGATTCCTGTACAACAAAAGATCAATAAGCCTTCTCAAAATCCCTTTTGGATTGTTGTAAATCACAAGGATTGATGGACATAGGCCACCATCTCTCGCATCTCCCCTGCCCCCTATGTCAATTTTTCATTCTTACTTTGTTGTTTCCTTTTCAAATCTTTACTTTTCGTACTCACATTAGATTTGCATTTCTTGCATCTAAATTAAATTTATTTCCTAAAGGTACTATATTTTGATTCAATCATGACTGTAACACTCAGTTCTCATAAGCTTAATAAGATTCTGATGTGGACAAGAAAGAAGCAGATCCCAGATCAAGCTCAGGATGAAGTGATCAGCCATTTTGTTTTTCATTAATTTTTGTTTAGTTTATGCTTTCCAAATGAATTTTGTTGTTAGGAGTTTTTTCAAGGGTATATGGTGTTAGCAGCTCATATGGTATAGAGTCTAAGATACTTTATCATGACAAGAGCAGAGCCAACTTTAGACTATACTAAGCTCCTTTTTTTCTGTATTATCTAGCTGTTCAACCTAGTTGCAGCTCTCTTTAATACAAAGTATAATATGTTACTGTTTAAAAAATAAGTGCATTAGAGAGAGAGAGAGAGTGAATTAAGCCAAAACATATAATATTGTCCTCAACTATTTCTGCTCGTCCACCACCATGGAAATAAACAAACAAAAATCATTAATCAATTCCATCTAATCTTGTGTCGTCATTGCCTATCATTTTTTTTTGTCGAGGGGGAAGATTAACATTGATCAAGGGTGTTGTTGAAGTTATCTCGATCTTTGAGAATACCCTTTCTATACTTCCAAGTTGAGTGATTAACAAAGCAAACAAATTATCCCAAATATTTATATAGTTAGAAACAAAAACATTAGACCCCATCCAATTAGTAAATTGGTTTAGACAATGTAAACCTACTCATATCGAGAATGGAGCCTACAAGAAACAACCTATTCTCATTCTCCATAGTTATTGGAAACAGTCAAATTGGACAAGAAATAATTGGTCCTAACCAATTCACCTTTAAAGACCCCAAAATTGGTTCTTGAACTAGACCAACAAGCCAATTCAATCACTTGTGAATGTCACAAATAACTAAACCAACTGGTTTTGACCTGCACTAGTCCACATTCTCACAAGGGTCACCCATGTGCCAATTCATCCCGAAACAATAATTAAAAAACAAAACTAGCAATCACAGACCCGATGTTATTGTTATATAATGACACGTTGTTAGCCATATGCCTCGCACATCTCTCATTAATCATCTGTGAGCATTTATAGACTACAAAGCTACAATGAATACAATTTGATTTGGAATGGCATTGGAGCTAAGTTGGCAATGTTTGTGGGTTTCCTTTGATGGATTGGGCATCTACCTTAGTGGTCTACATATCATCTACAAGATTAGAGGTGATTTGAGACTCGATTATTGTGCCTATTAGAAGGTATGTGAAGAATATTTCAAACTCTCATTGTTTTCCTCGTAAAATTGTTGATTTTTATTTTAGAAAACAAATAACCTTAGATTACGCAATTGGGAATTTGTTTTTGGTTAGAGGCTTGTCATGACCCCTGAGAATGTGAAAACCCTACATGGAGCCAATGTGAAGAGGTTGATGGAAAAAATTTGCAAACATATTAAGGAACTAAAAGTAGGGGGCAATTCATCAAAGGTTAGTACACTTTGATGCCATATGAGGCTAAGTTAAACCATGCCCTAATGTTCCCCCAGATATTGAACATGAAATTCTAGCCTCTCTTAAGGAATATCGAGCAGAAAAAGGCAAAAAAGAAGAAATTGAAGTTGATTTAGGGAGGAGAGAGATTGCAATTGTAGGAAATCCCAGTTTTGGATGCTCCTCCTTTAACCCTTTTGTTAAGAATTCCTTTAGATATATTGCACCAATTCATGACAAACATACACCAAGGAGGAAGAACATTGATGGATTTTTTACACCCACCTCCACTCTTAGCCCTGTAATGGAACTTAGTCCACCATTAATAGTTATTTGAAGAAACAACACAAGGAATTAGCTTTTGAATACATGGCTAGATAGTGTTATGAGGCAAATGTCCCTTTCAATACGTCTCGATCGCCTTATTACCACCATTTGGTCCTACGCCCTCCATATCATTAAGTGGATATGGGTATTATGTCACATCTATTGATGACTAATCAAGAAAAAATTGGATATACTACTTGAAGAACAAAAGTGAAGTGCTCGGGAAATTCAAGGAATTCAAAGCCTTGATAAAGAACCATTCAGAAAGAAGAATTAAGACATTGCGATCAGATAATGGTGGAGAATACACTTCAAAGGAATTTGAAGCATTCTGTAAGGAGGAAGGAATCAAGAGGGAACTAACCAAGAGGAAACTAACCACTCCCTATAATCCCCAACCGAATGGTGTTGCAGAAAGAAAGAATAGAACCATTATGGAAGCAGTGAAGACCATGATTCATGACCAAGACCTCCCCGTGCACCTATGGGATGAAGCAACAAGAACAACTGTATATGTGCAGAATAGATTATCTCAGAGTGCTCTTGCATTCAAGACTCCTAAAGAGATTGTTTATTAATTTGTCATTGATGCCAACAGTGTATGGTCATTGATGCCAACTATTGAGTCCTTGGTGCCCCTTGTGGAACCCCTGAGGGTTAGTGTTTAGTTTGTGGTTGTTTTGTGCAAGAGGAGCCATTTTGACCTTGTCCAAGCCCAAGCCCAAGCTTGTAGCCCTTGGAGGCCTTGGAACAATGACAAAAGCCCTGGTTACCCATTGACTTGCTCAAGTGCCCCTAAGTTGTATCTTGGTCCCATTTGAGTCCATTGTCGAGTTCCTTACTCATGGTTGATATTTGCTTACTAGTCTTTGTGCTGCTTGTTATGCTTGTACTTGCCTTAGTCTCTTGATTGGTTGTTGGATGGATGATGTGGCTCATGGAGACTTGGGTGTTGGAACCCACACTGATGGTGGTATATTGGAACCCATTCTTATGGGGTCCTTGGTGTCCTTGAAAGTTTAAGTCTTGAACCCACATAAATGTTTTGATGTCCCTTGGACGCTATATGGTCATTGCCATGTAGTAGCCTTATGATCATGCATATGAAGCCCATAAGGTGTTGCAAACTAGTGGTGAGGTCTTTGTACTCCTCTTTTGGGGTGTTGGTACTCTTATAGTGATGAAGATATATAGTGGAACCATTGGATATGTTTTTAATGATATGGAGACCTTGAACCATGATGATGTATGGTCCTATTTGTGGTTATATGGATATTGGGATTTAGATGGAGGTAAAGCCCATGGACATGCCTTGATATGTTGAAGAAGACTTTGAAACTCTTGTAGTTGGTGGTATGGTCTTTTGCACCCTCATGTGTGGGGTATTTGACATCCTGAACAAATTGAAGATTTTAAGGGTATTGGACCATGGGATTGCAAATAAACCCATCATGGGGAGATATCCCTTGTCGTTCCATTTCCAACGGTAGGTGGTACGTCATGTGGCTCCTTACGGTTGAAGAGATATGAATTTTTGAAGTTGGGGTACCCCACCTTTTTGGGTGAGCCGACTAAACAAAAAAGAATTTAAATATTTGTAATTTTGAATTGCATGTCGGCTCAAGGTAATATTTTTTCTCTACAACCCATATAAATAGAATTTCAAGCATTTCATTTTTTCATCACCACTTCTCTTACAAATTTCGCACATTAAGTGTAGTATTGAATGAGAAGTTGACATGTAAGTATTAGATATTGTGAGTTATTTATTTAATCAACCTAAACGTTTTCTTTGAAAACTAGTTTTACAAGTGTTGATCATTGTGTCTTTGACCTAAGTGGAGCTGGATTGTTAATGACAACCTTTGATAGTGTTGTAAGTGATTATTTGCTTGATATTTGTTTGATTTGTTGACTTGATTTGAGTAGAGTGGAAAATCCTTTTGTGTCTAAGAGTTTATGATATTGATTGAGTTTGACATAGTTGGTTAAGTCTTTTATCTTATTGGTTGAAGTATATCATGTTTAACTGTCAAGTATTCCTTGACTGTGATTGAGGTTGGTTATGGTGTCATTGAGTTGAGTGTGTTTGGAAAAATTTTGGTTGACAGTATGTGAAGTCTCTTGGTTGCTCAAATGTGTCATTTACTTGATGAACTAGGCCTAGTAAGAAGGGTTGGTTGACTGTCAAAGCACTTGATTAGGTTAACACAAATATATGATTGATTTGGCACAGGTACACAAGCATCTTGGTACAGTTGAGAAAGATTTGCACAAGTTTCCTTATGTGCAGTTGGTTTGACTCAGATTGGATGAGTTGTATGAGCAGTTGGTTTGACCCAGGTGGACTGAGTTTCGTGTGTAGACTCAGATTGACTGAGTTGGTTGATGTGAGAAACAGATTGATTGGTACAGGTTGATTGTACATGTTGATGAGTATTGTGATACAGTGGACAGTGATTGGTTGATGAGTAGTGATCAAATAATGAGTAGTGGCTAGTAGTGGCAGTGGTTGTGCAGTGTGGTACAGGTTGTGCAGTGTGGTACAGATTGTGCAGTGTAGCACAAGTGTTGATTAACAGGTCCGCAGGATCAGTGCGGTTGTGGTTTAGCAGTTTCTATCTTCATATCAGGGTAGCAGGACGGGGCAAGGAAAGGAGGTCGTAGCCTCCTTCCGGTTGAATTCGGAAAACTAGGGAGTGGCAACTTCCTTCAGGTCGTAGCCTCCTTCCAGTTGAAGCTGGAAAATTGAAGTCTTTGTAATAAGGGGGTTGCTTCCTTCTAGTTATTTCTAGAAAACTATTTTAAAAAGGCTTCCGTGGTTTTCCCCCCAGGACTTGGGTTTCCACGTAAAAATCTTGTGTACTGTGTTGCTATGCTTTCTATGTGATGATGATGATATGATGATGATAACAATGCTGATGATGATATAATGATAATGTGATAATGCATAATATTTAATAAGTTCTTGATTGTAAAAGTTGAAAAAGTAATAAAGACTGCACACATAAGATTCACCCCCCCCCCCTCTCTGTGTTCCTAGTGTGTCCAACAGAGATGTATACAGGAAAGAAACATGAAGTGAGCCATCTCAAGATATTTGGCTGCTCAGTATATGTACATATTCCAAAAGAGAAGAAAACCAAGTTGGATCCTTCTGGAAAGAAGGGAATATTTGTTGGATACTGTGAAGTCTCCAAAGCTTTTAGGATATACATCTTAGGATTCCATCATATCGAGATTAGTAGGGATGTAACATTTGATGAAGAGACAACTCTTAAGAAATCTAGAAGGTGTCAGCTTGAAGAAGTACATGAAGAGGATGTACCTCCCAGAATGGTAGAAGCTGACCCCTCTCCTGAAATGGTAGCATCTGAAGGTCATGATATGCTAGAACCTTAGGAACCCCCTAATATGAATATCTCTCGAAAGAGAAAACCTGCTTGGGTAAGAGAAATCATACAAGAAGCAGAGAGATATGGAGCTCCAGGAGGCTCCACAAGAACAAGCAAAAGATCAAACCCATACTCTAGTTATGTAGCTTTCATGTGTGACCTTGTAGATCAAGAACCCACGAGTTGATAGTGAAGAATGATGTTTGGGATATAGAACCCAAACTAGAAAACAAAAGTGTGGCATCTTCGAAATGGATCTACAAGATAAAACATGCTGCTGATGGAAGTATTTAAAAGTACAAGGAAAGATTTGTGGCTAAAGGATTCTCTCAGAAAGAGGGAATTGATCGTGAAGAAACATTTGCTCCAATAGCAAGGTACACTTCCATCAGAACCATCCTGGCACTTTCTTCCATGATGAAGTGGGATCTACACAAGATGCATGTAAAGACAACCTTCCTTAATGCTATGATTGAGGAAGAGGTTTATATCGAACATCCACAAGGATTTGAAGTCGAAGACAGAGTGACTCATGTATGCAAGTTGAAAAAGGCTCTGTATGGATTGAAGCAAGCTCCTAGAGCTTGGTATGGTAAAATAGATAGATTCTTGACAATCTTGGGCTTTACCAAGAGTAAAGTTGATCCTAACCTTTACATGAATGTTATGGATGACGAACCAGTCATACTATTGTTGTATGCAGATGATCTATTTCTAACTAGAAATGGGAAACAGATCAGAGATTGCAAGAATAAGCTAGCGGAAGAATTCGAGATGAAATATCTTAGATTGATGCATTATTTCCTAAGGCTAGAAGTGTGGCAGAGCCCAAAACGAATATTTTTGATCCAAGGAAAGTATGTAGTAGAAATATTGAAAATATTTGATATGTTGGATTGTAAAGCCATGGCCACACCCATGGACACCAACCTGAAGTTGTTATCTGGTGAGTCATCAAAGTGGACATGACTTAGCACAGACAGATCATTGGATCATCGATGTATATGACGAATACAAGGCCAAATATATGCTTTGTTGTGAACACCTTAAGTCAGTATCTCGTTAAACCTAGACAGGTTCACTTGATAGATGCAAAGCATGTGACGAGGTACCTAAAAGGTACAATAGACTTGGGACTTTACTATGGTAGAGATCATGACTACAGATTGAATGGATATACAGATTCAGATTGGGCAAGAAGTGCCGCAGACAGGAAGAGCACCTCAGGTGGATGTTATTGTCTGGGATCCGCCATGATCTCATGGTTTAGTAAGAAACAATCCAGTGTTGCTCTCAGTACAGTTGAAGCAGAGTACATAGCAACTTGCTCCGCTAGTTGTGAAGCGATATGGCTTCGAAAACTGATGTCAGGACTATTTGACATAGAGTTGGACACCAGAGTGATTCTTTGTGACAACCAGAGTTGCATAAAGACAACAGAGAATCTAATCTTCCATGATAAATCAAAGTACATAGAAATATAATATTTTTATATAAGGGATATGGTACAAAAGGGAGCTATAAAGCTCTAGTGTGTGAGTATTGATGAGCAAATTGTTGATGTACTGACCAAGCCTCTATCTCGAGTAAAGTTTGAATATTTCCGTGACAAGCTTGGTGTAGTTCAAAAAGACTTTCATCACAAGGAGGAACAATGATGATACTACAAATGATGAAGATATGGACTCTCTTCGAAAGGAGGAACAATTCGAAGACCTGGACTCCCCTCAAAAAGGAAGAGCAAGTCAAAGATATGAACCCTTCTCAAACAAAGGGGGAGCAGGTTGATAATATGGATCCTCCCAGGAAAGGGGGAGTGATGATAAGACTGACATTGATGATGGGATGACAGTGATGCTAACAAGGTCCGACATTCTCTTGTGGACGACAGTATCCTCTCTTGAGGATTGCAGGTAAAACACTATGTTCATGAGAGTGGTCCTTACTAAGGATGGACCTGCAGATGTTACTCTCGCATGGAGAGTACCCACATTCATTTGTGGATACCGTAGAATAACACTCGCTTAGGAGTGGTCCTAACCTTAGTGGTAAGGATTGTCTACAATGAGTCCTTACGGACGACAAGGCCGACATTTACATGCAGATGAGATCTGCTTTGCAGACATCACTCTTCTATGGAGAGTATACCTACATTTATATGTAGATGCCATAAAATAACACTCGCTTAGGAGTGTTCCTAACCTCAATGGCAAGGATGCTCTATGATGAGTCCTCACTCATATCATAGTATAACACTCACTTGGAAGTGGTCCTAGCCTCAGTGGCTGAGAATGTTTTACGATGAGGGTCGACACAGGTGTGGTCGAGATCTACTCTGCAGACAATACTCTTGTATGGAGAGTATGCTTACATTTACATGTAGATACCGTAGTATAACACTCACTTAGGAGTGGTCTTAGATTTGGAAGTTGAGGATGCACTACGATGAGTCCCCACAAACGACAGGGCCTGCATCTAGGTGCAGTAGATATCTACATTAATTTGTAGACGATTCAATTGGTCGATACTATGGACCCTCTTCGTTAAGGGGGAGTAGGTTGATGGAGGATTGCATCATCCTTAGACCTATGTCCTAGAGTGATAGGCATTAATCATCCTGCAAAGAGATCATGTGTAATGCACGTAGCGTGGCAACGAAGGATCAAGAAGACCGAAGTGCGGCTGCAAAGGATCAAGAAGATCGAAGTGCAGCTGCAAAGGATCAACAAGATCGAAGTGTTGTTATAAAGGATAGAAATGATCGAAGTGTTGCTGCTATGAAGGACTGAGAAGATCAAAGTACTGCTACGAAGGATCAAAGATCGAAGTGCTGCTACAAAGGATCGAGAAGATCGAAAGTGCAGCAAATGATCGAATATCAATGTACTCCAGCAAAGGATTAAGAAGATCGAAGTGTTGCTACGAAGGATCGAAAGATCAAAGTATTTCTGCAAAAGGATCAAGTGATCGTGTGATGCAAAAGATGAAGACATTGAATTAAAGAATAACAATTCCAGTTACTGATGAATGTTGAAAACTTCTTATCACGTATAGATCTATTACCTCGATAATGTTGAAGATATTGTTTCTCGGTTCTCCTATAGTCTATGATGACGTTGTCAGTAGAAAACCTTCTCATTAATGGGGAGTGTTGAAATATTGTAATTTCAAAGGATATTCTAAATGTATTTTACTGACGTAAACCAAGGGAGATGTTATTATTCCTCCGTCGAGGTGTTACTAATGTAAATGGTCATCATAGAGTCATAAGGTAAAGCCTCCATTGTAAGTCGGGTCATTAGTACCCTAATGAATAATATAAAATACTGTTTTAAGTCTTCCTAGGTGAAGTTGGCCCAGACAGTTTAGTGGGGCCGACTTATTTAGGGTAAAAGTCAGTTGGCTCAATATGTGTAAATAGAAGAGTTGTGCTTCTTATTTGAACATAGACTCACTCACTTGAGCAGCGCATGGTAGAGAAAGACACACATCAGCATAATATTTGTTTTGGGTTTTATCTTATACATCTTATACAGAGGAAGTTTTGTTGGGTTTTCTTTCCCTAGAGGGTTTCCCAAGATAAATATTGTGTATATCTTGTGATTGTGTTTCTTTCAGTGATTCTGCATATGCTACTGTTGTGAATTTGGATTGAACACTAATGATATCTAGTCTAGTATATGAAATCTTAACAAGTGGTAAGGGATTTAAAGGCCCTGGATTTCATACATGAGGGACACCCTTACAGAGAAAAGTTGAATCCATAAATGACTACTTGAAGAGTTCTAAAGCATCGACCAAAGTGGGATGTACCTTCAAGTTAAATGGATGAGTTGATGGAAACTCTCATACCTTCAAGTTAAATGGATGAGTTGATGTACCTTCAAGTTAAATGGATGAGTTGATGTACCTTCAAGTTAATTTCCTTGTTTCTTGCACCCAAGAAACCATGCTTTTAAAATGTTATCAATGCACACGCATAAGAACAAAGCTCTATAAACTAGGTTACAAATCTTCCTATCACGAATGTTGATGTGATTGGACCCTAAAGGGGGTCACCTCCCCCCCCCAAACACTGAGGCCCTTCCCGGCCCCCGTCTCTTCTATCACTCCATCAAAAATAACTAAACCATTAAAATTTGTTAATCTTCATAAATGGGCCATATTTTTATGAATATAGAGGAATATATTTGAATCGTTAGACACCAGACTTTGATCCAGAGCTCGATGTGCCCTCGGCTTTTCCAATATGGGTCCACCTCCTACATCTACACCTTCGCTGAAGAAAATTGATAAACAATCACGCTATCTCATATAGGACTTTTATCAAACACTTGAATGCAAATCTGATTTATCACTTGCCTGAACTTAAAAATTCAAGAGATGAATTTATCTGAGAGTCTTAAGTATAAACACCAATGCATTCAACTTCAAACTGAATAAAAATGATAACACAGAAATTTAGGGCCAAGCCCAGGGCAAAACCTCACCAGAAGAAAAACCCAGAGAAAGAATTTTATTTATGAGAGAAATTAGAAATTCAACAATTCAAAATTCCTACAGCACCAAAATAATTTCAGAAACCCACACATGAGAACTATACAGCAAATTTCTTGAAATTCATGCCAAGTACGGACTGTACGGATACTGCAAGCATTAAATGCAGAAATTTATGTCTCGTAATGTGTGCCTGTCAATCTGCCTCGATTTCTGTGCATGTACTCTCAGCAATAATGGCTGTACGGATTTGGTTGTGCAGTCCAATGAATTTCAGATGTCTTGGGAATCGTGCCTTCAAATTGATGATCAATTTCTCTCTCATAAATCATAAATTTCCTTCTTGAAATTTATTTCTTTCTCTCTCTTGTCTTCCTTTGATGATGATGATGTCTTTTCTGTTTTCCCTACCCATTCTTTTTATACTTAATCTCACCCAAAACTACCCTAACTAACTCAACCAACTTAATCAAAGGATGAAATTAGATTTATCTGAGAGCTCTCATTTAATGCACATATTCACTTTATTAAATACATTAAATGAACTTTTTGGGTCCCACAACTTAAACTCGCTTTAAGTTTATAAAGTACAAAGTCACCTTAATAATATCAAAAACACACTTTACATTAAAAAGTTCACTAGGAAAAAATACAACTTATGTCCCCCCATGTGACATCAAAATCATCGGGAAGGACCAACTAAGTTATAAAAAACTAACAATCCCTCTTAACGAGGGAGGTCCTTCCGACAATGCCTATATCTCCACTACCTAGATCTATGTCCTCTAAAGAAGCTCCCTCTTGCTCTAGAATGTGACCTGGAGATCCATGTTGAAAAACAACTCTAAACTAAGAATTGTCTTGCCTCTGCTCACAACCTTCATACTGGCTGAGTCTCCTGCCAGTACAGCTCTCCTCATCTGAAGGTATCATTTGTGCATCTGCTACCTCATCTTCAGATTCAGTCTCAGATAACCATCCCACCTGACCCTGGAAACATCACTTCTCTTTGCAGAAAACAAAGTTTGTCTCTTCTATTCCCAAGTAAAATTGTGGTACCAACTGGGTTCTCTACCTGATATAGAAACATTTGTCCTGACTTGACACACAGTCCATACCCATCATCCTCCAAGGATGACATAGAAAGTCTGCTTACTTTCATGCCTGGAACAAACAGTACCCTGTTTACTTCAAGAACATTTCCCAGATCTAGTTGAAATTTCACAGTTCCAACTCCTCTTATTTCTGCCTAAGGATTTCCAATATCTGTTTCAACAAAGTGTCCTGGAGCAATTTCTTCAATCCTCTGAAAAACTCCATACTTTCCGGTCATATGGCTAGTTGACCCGCTGTCAACTATCCATGTGACATGGTAATCTACTGAACTATCTATACTAGTCTCAACTAATGCCAAAGAAAATTCCTTTTCAAATTTGGCAGCAAAATCTAGTACTTCTATTGATGCTGCTCCCTCTTTGTCTTCATCCTTGTTCTTAGGACATTGACTAGCATAGTGGCCAAACTTGTTGCAGTTATAGCACCGAACCTTACTGAGGTCTTTCTCCCTTTTCTTCCCCCCTTTACCTTTTCCTTTGATAAGAAGTGCTACATTTTCTTCACTGCTATGAGCGTCATTCTGGAACATCCCCTCCCGAGTCTCTTCTTAAACAAAGTCATCCCATAACCTTGTCTAATCAGGAAGTTTCTCTCTGGCAACTACTCCTTGCACAAATGTGTGCCATTTTGCAGTGAAGCCATTGAGAGCATATCTAACAAGCTCTTCATCTTCCACTTTCTCACCAGCAGCACCAAGTTCATCTCTAACTTGAGAAATTTTTGTGCCATTTTGCAGTGAACCCATTAAGAGCATATCTAACAAGCTCTTCATCTTCCACTTTCTCACCAGCAACACCAAGTTCATCTCTAACTTGAGAAATTTTTGTGAGATAAGTGGTTACTGTATCAACATTAGTCATCTTGGTATTCCTCAGTTTTTCTCTGAGAACCATCTTTCCATTATGGTTCTTACTTTGATAAAGAGTACATAAAGCTTTCCAAATATCAAAAGCATGTGACTTACCTGTGACATGAGGTATCACATGATCTTTTATATAGTCCAAAAAGATTCTTTGTGCTTTCATGTCTTTCTTGTCAAAAGCAGCCTTCAAAGCAGCATCTGTGGGAACAGTGATGGTGTCTGAAGCACCAACAATATCCCATACCTCCAACTCTTTAAACAATATGCTTATGCGCTCTTTCCAAGGGCTAAAATTATCAGACCCATCTAGTCTGTCTTCATACCGCAATCTTGCTGAGGTCATGATTTCAACTGATAAACTTTAACTGATCCTGACTTGAATCTCTTTTGTTCTATATCACATAACTTAACACACCTTCTTCAGCAATCACTCTCTAATACCATGAAGAAATTTGATAAACAATCACACTATCTCATATAGGACTTTTATCAAACACTCGAATGCAAATCGGATTTATAACTTGTCTGAACTTAAAAATTCATGAGATGAATTTATCTGAAATTCTTAAGTATAAACACCAATGCATTCAACTTCAAACTGAATAAAAATGATAACACTGAAATTTAGGGCCAAGACCAGGGAAAAACCTCACCAGAGGAAAACCCAGAGAAAGAATTTTATTTATGAGAGAAATTAGAAATTCAACAACTCAAAATTTCTACAGGCCAAAATAATTTCAAAAACCTTTATCTGAAAAACTGCGTTGAAAAACGTGCCAAAATACTCACAGTCAACCCACACGTGCGAACTGTACAACAAATTTCTCGAAATTTGTGCCAAGTACGGACTGTACGAATTCTGCCAACATTAAATGCAGAAATTTATGTCTCGTAATTTGTGCCTGCCAATATGCCTCGATTTTTGTGCATGTACTGTCAGCAATAATAGTTGTACGGATTTGGTTGTACGGTCCCATGAATTTCATATGTCTTGGGAATCGTGCCTTCAGATTGATGATCAATTTCTCTCTCTCATAAATCAGAAATTTCCTTTTTCTTTCTCTCTCTCTCTCTTGTCTTCTTCTGATGATGATGTCTTTTATGTTTTCCCAAGGCATTCTTTTATACTTTATCTCACCCAAAACTACCCTAACTAACTCAACCAACTTAATCAAAGGATGAGATTAGCTTTGAGATTAGCTTTATTTGAGGGCTCTCATTTAATGCACATATTCACTTTATTAAAAACATTAAATGAACATTTTGGGTCCCACAACCTAAACTCACAAAGTCACCTTAATAATATAAAAAACACACTTTAAATTAAAAAGTTCACTAGGAAAAAATACAACTTATGTCCCCCATATGTGACATCAAAATCATGGGGAAGGACCAACTAAATTATAAAAAACTAACATTCACTATTGGCGAGAACACTCTTTGGGAAACACCAAAAATAAGCTTCGCAAGCTCATGGAAAAATCAAAGCCAAAAGATGGATTGTTCACATGTGTTAGAATCTATGTAGAAGTAGATATATGGAAGGGATTACCAGTTGCAGTCCTTCTAACCCTTCACAACTAGAAACATGTTAAAATTAGATTATGAACAGTTTCCCTTCAAATGCAAAGCCTACCACGAATATGAGCACTTTGCAAAATCAAGGTGTTCTTCTGATCACCTTAGAAAAACTAGAGTAATGGCAAATGATAAGAAAGAAAATGGCAAGCGATAATCAAACGATCTCCATTTGGCCCTCTTCATCCCCATCCGCACAACCTCCTCTTTCCTCTAACCCCGTCTCCACATCCCCCCCCCCATTGTAATCTCAATCTTGTAATCCCCAACCTTAACAGATATGAATCTCTCCATTTGGAGGAGACTATCCTTGAAGAAATCATGCACTCTTAAGCAGTAACAAAGGACATCCCATCTTCAACAAAACCACACCACTCACCCATGAGGAACCCCTCCTCATCCATCTTCTCTTTGCTAGAATCTCATCTACAAGAAGCCAAGTCCATTGTGGAAAAACACTACCAACCCTCTAGATTTAACACAAGAAGACGAGCTCATCTGATCACCTTAGAAAAAATAGAGTAATGGCGAATGATAAGAAACAAAATGGCAAGCGACAATCAAACAATCTCCATTTGGACCTCTTCATCCCCATCCGCACAACCTCCTCTTTCCTCTAGCCCCGTCTCGACATCCCCCCCCCTTGTAATCTCAGTCTTGTAATGCCCAACCTTAATAGATATGAAGCTCTCCATTTGGAGGAGACTATCCTTAAGAAATCATGCACTCTTAAGGAGTAAGAAAGGGCATCCCATCTTCAACAATACCACACCACTCACACATGAGGAATCCCTCCTCATCCATCTTCTCTTTGCTAGAATTTGATCTAGAAGAAGACAAGTCCATCGTAGAAAAACACTACCAACCCTCTAGATTTAACACAAGAAGACAAGCTCAGCTACAATAAGAAGAAGAAGAGATCGAAGAAATAATGGAAAAGAATTGAATCAAAAGAACCAAGCGGAAAATCGGCCAAAGAAAGATATGAACAAGAAGTAAACAAGGAGGAAGTTTTGGGTAAGCAAAACACAACAGAAAAAATGCTTGGAAGCAATAACATCCCAAAAATCCAAGAAATGAGGCTCCCCATCTAGGGAGAGGTCACAAACCATCTCATTCTAAATGATGAACATTGTTCAATGGAATTGTTGTGGGATGGGTAACAAACACAAAGAAATAGCTCTAAGCCAACTATCATCTTGCTCCAGGGACCAAGAGACCCAACTAGAAGAAGATGAAATCAATGCAATAGCCAAAAATCAATGGAAGAAGTTTGAAAGTAAAGCAGTCAACTTGAGAGGGGCATCGAGAGGAATTTACACTCTATGATAGCAGTGTCTTCACACCTGAGAGCTAAATCATAGGACATGGTCATATAGCCTCAATGTTCGTATCGTACGTGTCGAGTATGTGCCATGCTCGAACACATGTCCGACACACAAAAAATCATGTACGAAAACCAAGACACGTGTTTGGACCATGACCTACACGTCCCTAACCATGTCCTGATTTCGAGCACATGTCCTCTGCAAAAAGGCACCTACAAATTATAAAACACAGTTTTTGCTAATTATTTTCTTCATTTGTTGAATGTTGAGAGTAATGAGAGTGCATTTATTTGCAGGTGAAGGGTTTTTGAAGGGATTGCAAGCGGATTCAAGATAGATTTGGCAACTAGATAGGAGTCATTTTTTTACAATGTACTCGCGCTTTTCGTTTACCTCAAGGAAGTGATGGCTCAATCGTCAAAGGAAGTTATCAAAGGTCAAAAGAAAGGGAGGAATGTCACTATCGTTGGTCCCTCCATCCTATTTTTTTAAGGAGTGCTCCAGGTGCTCCAAGTGAAGTTGTTGGTGCTTCCATGGTTTCATATGGTCTTGTTGTATCAAAACAACAAGCATAGAAAAAAATTGCCCCTTATGAAAGTAAGTAACAAGGCAGCAAGGGCCCAGATCGAAGCTTGTGGGGCGAGGGGGTGAATGTTGTATGGACTTGTAATTATTATAGGAATCAATTCAAGAGCATTACTGTCGAGTTAAGGGCTATTTGTTGGGCCTTCCTTGCGGACTTGAAACATGCAAAGCGGTCAATACTATTCAAATATATGATACAATTGGCTTGGGTAATATGGCAACAACAAGCAAGAGAGTTCATTATGATCCTCTTCCATTTTTAAAGAATCCATCTAATGAATTTGGGAATGGGGCTGAAATTCAGCAACCAAACAAGAGGGCAAACCCAATATATGGTCCAATGTTCAAGATTTATCATCAACAGAAGAGAGATGAGGTTAATCTTACCGTTTCATTCTTTTTCTATCTCAACTTCATCTCATTTAATGTTGCACGATATCCTTTGTTCATTGACATGTGTCAATCTCTAGTTGAAAAGGCTCCAACTAAGTAAGTGCCTCCAAGTTCAGAGAAGCTTAGAGCCACACATTGTTGGGTAAGGAAAAGAAGGAAGTGGACAAAATCCTACACCCTATAAAATTATCATGGCCTACATCTAGTGCTACTATTGTTTCTGATGGATTGACGAGTACAGTACACCATTCAATCATCAATTTAATGGGGTCTTCCCATAATGGACCGATCTTTTTGAAAGCGGTGGATGCTCTTGGAAAATACAAGGATGAACAATATATGGGTGAGTTGTTCATTAAATTTATTGATGTAGGTGTTGATTACCGTGTGCAAATCATCGTGAATAATCCAACTGCTTGCAAAGTTGTTGGCATGATTGTAGAAGCTAAATATCCACAAATATTTTGAAAACCTTACATTGGTCATTCTTTGAATTTAGCACTTAAATCTATTGCTTCAAATGTGACATGGATTGGCAATCTTATTGATGATCCACGCCATATCCACAATTTTGAACAAAACCATACCAATGCCCTCACAATATATAAAGAGTACACAAATCTATCATTGTTGAAGTTTGCAAATACTTGGTTTTCTCCCTCATTCATCATAATTAATAGGTTGAGAGAGTTCAAGGCTGCTCTTGGGGCCATGGTTATTTCAAAGTTTTGGTCTTTTTGGAGAAAGATGGATCAAGCTGCTTCAACAAAGATAAAAGGACACAGTGCTAGATGATGTTTGATGGGAGAGGGTGGATCTTGCTATTAAGATCATGTACCCTATCATTTCTTTGTTGTGGTTTGCAGACACAAACTAGCCCATCTTAGGAAGATGTTTATGAGGGGTGGGATTCCATGATTGAGTCTGTGAAGACCATCGTTAAACAGAACGAGTGTTCTGGCTCTTCTAAGCATGGGACATCAACATAGAAATTATGATCAACAATACATGATATTCTTATTTACAGGTAGGATAAGAATTCCACACATTTGCATTGCTTGTCTCACTCATTGAATCCTAGGTTCTTCAATCATGAGCGGCTCAGTGGTGGGCCCTCTCACATATTCCTTCTTCACATGGATGGAGAGATTTCACGAGGGAGGAAGGTAGCATTTAGAAGGATATATCAAGATAGAGCATCCCTTCAGGAGTTGGAGGAGGGACTCATAGAGTTCTCCACTGCACTAGGATATTTGGAGGGTATGATCTTCTTGGAGACAAGGAAGTGAAGAAGCCCTGTGGTTGGTGGGAAACTCATGGGGCATCATGCCCCATCCTACAGAAGTTAGCCATGAGGGTCCTCTCTCAAGTTACTTCATCCTCTTGTTGTCAGACGACTAGAAAGAGAAAGCTTTAATAATCCAAGGAAGAGGTAATGGTGTATGTGGAAACCAACCTTTGTCTTATTTACAAGTAGAGGTAGGAGTGGTTGAAGGGAAAGACAAAGATGTGAGATTTGTTTCATAATGATATGGGTTTGGACGGCAATGTGGAGTTTGCATTCGCCAACATGGATCTTAATGACCCAATGCTAGAGTCCATCACTTTTATTGATGAGCCTTTTGAGGGATCATCCTCCATGCCAATAGATGCAACAACAAATCTTGGATTGGGTGCAGAGGAGCAGTATGGAAGAGAGAGCAATGACAATGATGGTGATTTTGCCATGGAGTTGGAGGTCTATTGACGGTGGCCAATACCATTGACCAGCTATGAAATTCTTCCATATCTTGTATTTGCTAGTGGCATTCTCTCGGTATCTATGTAATACATTTTGATTTTGATAACTTAATGGGCAATATGGAGTATATGGTTCTAAACTTCCATTATTCTTGTGTGCTTAATTGTGATTCATCATTGAATGATTAATGTAGTATATAGTTTTTAAGAAAATTGGAGCTTTATGTTAACTTTTTTAATATATACAAAAAAAATTAATATATATAAAACGTGTTCCTCGTGTCCTATTTCTAGGGACATCGTGTCTCGTGTCGAATACTCGTATCCATGTGTCCTCTAGGTCTCGTGTCATCGTGTGATGTGGCTTAGCAATTGAAAGCAATTTCAAAATTCAGCATTGGATCCTCACAGAACTGAAGAACTAATGTGCAGGTATCAAGTACCATTTATTTAACATAAACATGCTCGTCCATTATACAGAGGAGGCGTGTTGGCTTTCTCTAAAGGACCTCACAAACTGTACAGTGATAAAAAACAACATAACGGCATGGTCCATCAACACTGTCATGACTAACAAAGAAAAAGGGGAAGGGGGATTTGACCGACATAAAAACCGGCAAAGGTCGATTCACATGGTCGAATCATGAAATTTGTCTTGGCCATATCGTTTCCCATCTCGACAGCTTTCTCATCCATAGCAACCTCAATCTAAATGCTAACTCCATTACATCGAGAATGATTCCCTCTACCATCTCTGGTCACAAACCTGTTCTCCTATCCTTCATCAATTTCTTAAACTACGTACCTTTGCACTTTCATTTTAATTATTTGTGTCTTGAAACCCCTTTAGTATTTAATCTGATCTTTGAGACTCGGTCAAAACCTATCGTATAGGTCACCAACCTCTGTATGGGAGCAAAAGCTCAAACATGTTAAAAAAGTTGTAAAAGATTGGGCCAAAACCTCCTTCATTCCCCCTCCCAATGAAATAAAACAGCTCATAAAGAGACTAGAGACTATTCAGATCAAAATGGAATCAAAAGAGATCACTTAGAAAGTGCAAAAGAAAGAGAGAGATTTAAGTGAACAAATCTACAAGGCTCATAGGGAGGAGGAAATGTGGAGATTGAAGTCTCGAAGTCTTTGGCTCAAAGCCAAGGACAAAAATACAACTTACTTTCATCGCCAAGCCAAAGCTCGATTGCAAAGGAATAGTGTAAATGAAATTTGCAAGCAAGATGGAACTCAAACTCAAACTTCAATGAAATAAAAGAGGCATCCAAAGATCTTTTCCAACAAAAGGGAATAATTCATCAACTTCTCAACACTTTTATAGAGCTTGTTGGCATATTGTGAAAAAGGACCTAAAACAAATGCTTTCCTACATTCAATTAAAGCACAAGGAGGGAGGATATACCAATTCAACTTTTCTCGCTCTTATACCAAAAGAAGCAAACGACACTCGTCAAGGTTTTTCCCTAGCTCACTTTGTAACACGTCTTGTCTCGCACAACTTTGGCTCCCTCGGCAAGCGTTTCAGGCTATTTGCTTTCTCCATGGTTGATTAGGCTAGTTGGGACTTTCCCTTATAGACCTTGAACCCTAATGCTATCCTCAATGGTGATATGACTTGTTTCCTCTTTGAGGGAACTCGACCAATTCTTGAAGGACAATCTTCTTGCCCTTACTTGCCAATTGATTAACCTTGACTCAATTTCCCTAGGAGGATATTGTAACTCATTCCAGTCTTTCCACCAGTCTATTAAAACCCTTAAAACACTAAGTCCTCATTTTACTAAGGCTTTATATTTCAAATCACTTGGTGCCCTCATTGTCATACCCTAGCAATCTTATCTAGGGAAGCGCCCCTTTAGTTGGAGAAGAGCCAACCACAAGTGTCAGGGAAGTTACTGTTGTGACACTAGGTAACACCTCTCAGGTTACCATGGCTAGCAGCAATCTTCAGGGCTATAACTACAACCTATTGGTTTGCGCAATAACATTTTTTGGCATCCTAGTCGAGGATAATGCCCTTTTCCCGAAAATTTGAAGAGCAAAGCTTCTTGACATTTTGTGAGAGGCTACAATTGCAAACTTATGTTCTCATGATGACTTCATGAAGAAACAAAGCTCCCGTCCTTACAGAATTGAAGATTTGTTATTTGTACAATCAAGCAAGTACCATTTGTTCACCTAACGACTCCACCATTCTGATTCTAGATTGAGGTATGATATGGAGCTTCTTAATATCGATCGTTCCTTGGTTGTTTTGATTTATTGGACTTCTTAGGTATCCCAAGATATTCAAATGAGTATGATAATCATGAATGGGAAGAATCCATCCTAATTTTTTGTGAATATGAGAATAGAGTTCTAGGGAATATTATGTTTGTTAGGGGATCTCTTGTAGTATTGAATGTGGTGTAGCAGGACGTTAAAATGAAGTTGTTCATAATGTCTCTTGATTTTCCCAATAATAAGGATGTGGAAGATTGGTATGATGAACTCCCTCATAAAGGGATACCTTCACTTGTACATTTAGTCAAGACATTTGGCAAGAAATGGTATCCCAATCTTAATGAAAAACTTATGGAAGCCTTGATTGCTCCTCCGCAAGAGAACATGTCCAAGAGGAAATCCTTGAGGCTTTCCAACCACTTGTCATTGCAGATTTGGAAGAATGTGAAGAAGATTTTGTTGAAGAAATCCACGAAGATAAAGAAAAAGATGAGAAAGCTCTTGTTGAAGAGTCATTTCCCATTGAAGATTGAAGACATGGTTGATGAAGTTATGGTTGATGCTTCTCCTTGTGCTCCTCATGGTGATGAGGGTTTGGTAAGCCTTCCTCTCTCTTTTTCTCTTGAAGATATTTTTTTTTAAATGACAGATTTAAGGATCTCTTTGGTATTGAAGGCAGTTGCCATGGATATGATCAGGTGAACTCTTCTTATAATATGGGTGTGTAATATTGGAAGTTTGTTGGAGAACACACATATGAGTCTTTTAATGAGGGAAACATAAATTTTGAAGACATTGGAAAACCTATCTTTGATGAGATGCCTCATGATATGAATTGGCCATGCTTGCTCACCAATGATGATGATTTAGGGTTACATATGGAGGGTTCTATTGCAGATTTTGAACAACCAAGTTTTTAACCTATCCTACGGCGAATCCCAACCAACATCTTCAACCATGTTTCTAGGGAATTAATGTATATCTTGGACAGAAAGAAGGTGCTTTTATTGCAAGGTTAGAGCAACAAAGTGTGCCCCTTCCAAGAGGATATTTAAGGCCTCTATTCCAACCATATCTTTCAAATCTTCTTATTAAATCAATTAATGCCTCATCCCATATTAAAGATGCAGCATTATTTGTGAGTTGTTGGATGACTTCATCAAAGAGATTGGTTTGGAATATGTTGTCCAAATCATAACAGAATCCAAATAATGTGGCTAATTATGTGGTTTTCGACAGGATACTAATGGAGAGGCATCCCTCTTTGTTTTGGAAACCATGTGCGGCCCATTGCATCGATTTGATGCTTCACGATATGGGGAAAATACCATTCATCAAGATGTTGTTGATCAAGATAGGAGCAGCACAAAATAACCATGCATTTGTCCTTAACCTCATGACGAGATTCACAAAAAACAGGGAATTGTTGTGTCCTACAATCACACATTTTTCTAGTAGCTTCATCTCTCTGTAATCTATTCTCCGATGTAAGTCTGATTTGAAACAGATGTTTGTTTGTGATGAGTGGTGTGCCTGCACATTCAACAGAAGACAAGATGGGACAACAATTGCTAAACTAGTGTAAACCGATTCCTTTTGGGATGGAATGCTAGAAGTGTGCACAATTAGTGAACATTCGGCAAAGGTTGTTCTCTTGGTAGATGGAAAGAAGCTCGCAATGGGCTACTTATATGAGGTCGTGTAAAGGACCAAAGAGCTTATTCAATCTTATTATGTGGTCAAGGGAACCCCCGGACATACTAGATACATGATGATTTGGGATTTGATTGATAGTCGATGGACAGAGATGCTTCATCAGACCATTCATGCAACAACTCTTTTTCCTCAACCCCTCCTATGCTTACTCATCCAACTTTGATTTTAATGGTGAGGTGATGGAAGGGCTCTTGAAATATCTCCAGAGGATGGTACTTGATGCCGATACTCGCAGGACTATTAGCGTGGAGATGAAGATGTATCGAGAGGCTAGGGGGCTTCGCTGATGCTATTACCAACAGGAGCATTTTAATGCCACGTAAGCCACAAGAATTTGAAGGCAAATTGTTAATTATGTATTTTATACTTCATTTGAAAGATGGATTATGTTTTGATGAAAAGAAATTTACGTTTTTTTTTCTTATTTGTAAATGTTATATATGTTTGGTGGCGAAATTATGGTGCAAGAGCACCGAATTTACGAAATTTTGCCATTTGTGTCCTTTTCCAAACATGTAGCACTTCAAGATTTGAGCGCAATTAGAGTGTGTTTGAGAAGACACTCGAAAAAGTGCAACATGTTAGAATTAGAACTTCAACTCACTGATTACAAGTATTATAATTTTAAATTTATTTATTGGAATTTGTGCAACTTCAGAAGTTATTCTTATTGTACTTGTATTGTTTATCCTTGCACCTCCTACAGGAGATTATAGTGATGTAACTACTCATGTAAACCCTAGAAAGAATCAATGTAAGCGCTACGGAAAGAATACACAAGAAAAGAATAAAAATAAAACATAGGTCAGCCCCAGTCAAACTGTCAAGTCAGCCCTAGTAATTTTTCATTTGGAAAATCAGTATAAATAGGAGGCGCCCCTCATTATTTCATTCACTCACAGCAAGTTTGCTATAGCTGAAAAGGTGTGCTACTGCAGTCAATAAGAGTTTTTCCTGAGGTTGTATCTTAGAGATACATCTTCTCTATCTTTCTTCGTCTCTCTTTTCTCATGAGCTATTATCTCTATGCGAAAGTTTGCTAAGTTTTTCCCGATTGGGCTTCCCAGGATAAATTATTGTGTTCTTTGTTTATGTTCTTTGTCTTTCTTCTAAAGATCCTATAATTTATTTGCAATTAAGTTATCCTGCTATAATCTTGTAAAACCTAACATGGTATCAGAGCAGTTTGTTATCACCAACCTTGTAGTTGCGCGTGTGAGGTGGATCCAGAATGGATAGTAGAGGGGCAAGCAACTAAGGAGGTGGAACCAAGACTGCCTAGACTCCCAAATGGATGGTTGTCACGCCAATCAAGGCAGCATTCACTTTATGTTATCTAAGTCCAAGACAACAACGGGAGAGACCCGGATCTACTCCCAACAGGAGAAATCAGACCTAGAGAACAGAACAGATCAAATGTGGCTTTGAGGTACGTAAGGTAGATGGAAACCCTAGCTCTAGGGTTTAGGTACTAGCAATTGATGAAGATGACCACTGTCTTGGGAAACGTAACTGTGACAGGGTGAGCAAGAATAGAGTGGAGACTGTCTAGTACAAAGGAGATAGACTCGGTGAAAGATATGAAAGTATCATGTAACTTGAGTTATCAAAGAATGTTGGCAAAGAGAACGAGAGTAAGGTCAATTTAGGGCTAGCGCTAGAGATGGAAGATCAATGCCTTTCGTGCATTAGGCAATGGAGTAGGTATCAGCACAACGTTTCAGTGAACCCACCTGGGATATGCCCTGATCTATGGACCCAGAAAAGGATTTGGCCCGGAAGATTCAGGTTACAGGAAAATCAGCAGAAGGAGGGCTAGCACTAGGGTTTGGAGAGGTAGATCTGCAGATCTAGAGCCACTAGGAGACTATCAGCTCAGCGTTAGAGGGGAAATGAGATCAAGATGGCCCGATCTACAAACCCAAGTCAGAAAATTTCAGGAAAAATCAGACCTAGAAACGTCAAAATCTGATGAGGGGGGCTAGGAGGCTGAAAGTCAGTTTTTTCAGATCGAGGGCAACCTGGTAGGAACTAGCTCAGCATTGGGGGTGTTCTAGAGTGCTCAGGCCCTGATCTATCAGCCTAGCCTGTCAAATTTCAGAAAAAAGTAAACTCCCGAGAGGTCCAGTTTTTAGGGAAGGCACTAGAGTTGTTTTCAGTCTAAACTCAGATCTAGGTCAAACTGCCATGAATCTGGACAACGTTGAGGGTGATTTGGACTGTGTGGGACCCGATCTATCACTCTATGAAGTCAGAAATCAGAAAAAGTCAAAACCCTAGCAGGTCAAATTTTCAGTGGGGGGGCGTTATGCAGTTTTCAAGCTAAAAATCAGATCTAGGTCAAACCAGCCGGAATTTGACCAGGGTTGCAGTAGATTCAGTGACGGGGAGGCCCGATCTATGAAACCCAGCAATGGTTTGGCCAAAGATCGGACGGTTCCCAGATTTAGTACTTTTTAGGGCTTTTAAATATTTGAAGGATTTTCAGAAAAATGGAAGGAAAACAGATACAATGGATTCAAATCTGTTAAAGAGAAGAGAGTTACATGTTGGATCGTACCTGGAAATGCTTGTAGAAGTCTTAACAGTGATGATCCTTGCTATCCCGATCAATTCTGGAAGATCCAAGTGATTCCTATGACGAATGTAAGCCCCAAGCCACCAATGCACCCCCTACCCTGCATGAGCAAACGTCAACAATATCAGATTTTCCAATACAAGATAAAGAAACCAAATGCTACAGGAAAGTAAAACGAAGTAATCATAGATCACAATGAAACTAATGAAAACCCCTTGATCCAAGACAAAGAAAACCGAACGAGTTGAGGTACCCCTGCAAAAATGCTCCAGCCAAAACGCCCTCCTGTAGACAAGACAATGATAGCAGAAAAATATAGATCTCATATGAATTTCCACAATGCTAGGAAGCAGAAGACTATCCAATCACCATTTGAGAACATCAGATGCAAAGCAGATCCAGAAAATATCCACAGAAAAATCTTTCTATTATTCAGATCCAAGAGCCAAAGACCCCTTACAAATGAGAAGCTCTCTCCTTTAAATAGAAATGAGAGAACCACAATCATAACCGAATCCTAACCACTTTCAAAACGAGTGGCTAAGATTAAAAGATAAAATTTTCTAATCAATGGTTGAGATGAGCTCAACATACAATACATGGATCAATATAACCATAAAGTACCAAAGTGGACTAAATCACCCATAAAGAGGGTACCCCACTCAACAAGAAATAAATGAAGCACATGGTGGGTCCAAGGAGTGTTTGACTAACTCCCTCTGGGTGTCCCCATGGCACAATAAAATAATAGAATATTTTAATTCTTTGACTTTGTGCCTCCTTGAGGAAATCGTGAGCCTCCCAAAAGCTCCAGAAAATAATATAAAAATGCCCAAAAATAGGTGTGGGTCCAATCAAGTGCTGCAACTGCTGGGGAAGGTGTGGAGGACATCACTCTCATCATTATGACTCATCCCATGTCATTTCCTTGCCTCAATAGCCCAATCGATTTCTTCAATAGCCATTTAATCATTTTTTAATCTGCCTCGGGAAACGTGAACAGGCCAAAACAGCCTCCTAGGGTGCCTGTGTTGTCAAACTGAGCCCACCAGGCTCTCTGGCATGGGGGTACTATGGTACAAACAAGTGGTTGCACCCCTATCTTCCGTACAACGCCCTAGGAGATCCAAATAAAACATCTCCCTGCTGAGACATATCAACCTTCGAAGAAAAACTGCATCAGAAAGGCAGAATGAGCCTGATGATATCTGTAAGTGCCCGAAACTGGAAATAAACTGTCTCATTAGACTCGGGGAGTCCAAATCCATCTAAGGTGTATACTCATACCCCTCACAGGTCTCTATCTGACCATCAACCACATCCAATAAACAATATAACCTATGTTGCACGGGGACCCGTCCCCCCTAAAATTTCACCCGTTCCCTGCTTTCCGGGGACTTTGGAACTCCTCGGAAACGTCCCCAAATGGTCGGGGACTCCATCAGGGACTCGGGGACTTTTTTGCCGTCCCCTAAACGTACCCCCAAAAATCAGGGACTTTTCGGGGACTTCCCCGAAGTCCCGCGACCAATCGGAAACTCCCACGCGTCCCCTATTTCTGCACATTAAAAAAAATTATAAAAATCAAAAAATTAAAATTTTAAAAATTACAATTAAAAACCAAAAAAAAATTAAAAAAACTTAAAAACTAAAGTCTAAAATCCTATTCTATCTTTTACTATCTACCGTGAATGTTTTTAGTGTTTAGTTTTACCATTCGAGATTGCTCCAGCGTCATTTTTTTTAGTTTGCTGCTCCAACACGAGTCTGCAATCACCGGCCGGTCTGCTCCAAGCCTCCAACGCTCCAACGCACGCGGCCTCCAACTCCAGCACCCGCGGCCTCCAGACTGTCTGATATTTTTTTTACCCTCGTTGCTCCAACAGTGAGTCTGCAATCTCCAGTCTGCTCTGCTGCTCCAACCAGCTCCAACCCACGCAGCCTCCAACTCCAGCACCCGCGGCCTCCAAACTGTCCGGTATTTGTCTCGAGCACAGTCCGAAGTCGTGGTTTAGCGTGGCTTGTATCTTTGAGTCACATTGGGTTTATAAATTATAATATATATATTATATGATTTTCATTTATCCACTGCTTACTATTTTCTACAGTCCGAAGTCATGCTATTCTCTACAGTCCGAATTCATGGTTTGGTGATAGTCCAAATTTTTGGTTTAGGGACAGTCCGAATTCGTGGTTTAGGGACAGTCCAAAGTGGTGGTTTGGTGATCAACAACATGCTATAGGTACACCTTAATTTAAATTTTATATTTATTTTTGAAGAAACTGAAACTCTGTATATCTATATGTTTTTATATTTTTAAATTTTTGTTGAAACTTGAAAGTTAAAACTTAAGACAGTGAGTAAACTAATAAACTTTATAGGTTTATTGCATCTTGATTCAACTTCATTTTTCTTTTTTTTTTAAATTTCAGACTAAGCTTCAAAGTTCATACTATCATAGAAATGGACAGCAACACTCCTGCTACTGAATCGGAGTTTGAAACAACAGGACCTCCTGAAAACTCTACCACAATCAATGTGAAGAAACCATTGCTACAATATGTCAACAAAATCACCCAGAATAAGAGAAAAAATAGTGGCGGTTCAGAGGAATGGCAGTGCAAACTCTATAATCACACATTTAAAGGCAGCTACACCAGAGTTTACCATCATCTTTTGGCCATTCCAGGGGATGGAGTAAAGGATTGCTCCTGCCCATTGGAAAAAAGAGTTGAAATTACCAGACTTCACATGGCTGCCACAGGGGGCACTGTAGAGGAAGAAAGTTTTGTTTTAAAAAAACTAGACTTTCAGAATTAAAAGAAGTCAATGACAAAAGTGTAGTTGATCCACCTGAGGGTTGCAGTGTATCTATTTCAACTTCAACTAGAAAAGCTAAAAAAAGTGCTATTGTGACAGAAATGTTCAATGTACAACGCAAGAATGAGGCAGAGGATGCCATTGCTGAATTTTTCTTTGCTAATGGAATATCTTTTAATGCCACCCGTTCCCCTCAATACAAAGATATGATGGTGAAAATTTGTGCTGCTGGCCCATCATTTCAACCCCCTGGTTACAATAAATTAAGGACAACATTGTTAGATAGGGGGGTCTCAAAGATGCAAGGGGTGATGGAAGGCCTTCGAAAATCATCGGTTGATTATGGGTGCTCAATCGTCATGGATGGTTAGACAAATATTCAACAAAGGCCTTTGTTGAATATCATTGTCACCTCTCCAAGCGGTCCATATTTCTTGAAGGCAATTGATTGTTCTGGAAAGATGAAGGATGCTGCCTTTCAGTATGAGGTATTAAAAGATGCAATTGAGGAGATTGGTTCGTCAAATGTAGTTCAAGTTATCACAGATGTTGCACCAGTTTGTAGATCTGCAGGGTTGATGATTCAAAGAAGGTACAAACATCTATTTTGGACTCCTTGTTGTGTGCATGCTTTAAATAATGCACTCAAAGATATTGGTAAAATTTCTTGGATCAATCGCATTATTTTGGATGCAAGAGATGCACAAATGTTCATTTGCAACCACCATGCCTCTCTAGCTATTTACAGGATTTATGCAAATAAGGAGTTCTTGAAACCAGCAGATACAAGGTATGCCACCTACTTTATTCTTCTTAACCGTATGCTAGAGGTGCAACAGGCCCTAAAGTCCACTGTTATTAGCTCTGAGTGGACTGCATGGGGGGAATCCAAAACAGATCAAGGAAAGAAGGTAAGACAAATGTTGTTGAATGATGATTGGTGGGTTGATGTGAGATACATTGTCTCTTTCACCTCTCCAATAGTGGAGTTAATCAGGTATGCAGATTTATATTCCCCTTGCCTTGGGGAAATATATGAATCAATTGATAGCATGATTGGAAAGATCAAGTCCACCATTCATGAGAGGCGCCCCTCTTTGGAGTTATTTAATGAACTCCAAAAGTTGATAGAAAAGAGGTGGAACAAGATGAACACACCTCTTCATATGGCCTCTTATGCACTTAATCCAAAGTGGTATGTGGAGAGAGAAGGAAGAGTTCCACCAATAGATGACCCTGAGGTGAAACAAGGTTTCATTGATGCCATAGAAAAGATCTATACACAAGAGCAAGCAACCATAATTTGAGAGCAATTTCTTGATTTTGCATTGATTAGTGGCCCCACTTTCTCCAAAACTGCAAAAGCTGATTTGCTTGGTATGGCACAAAGAAGTCCTAGTGGATGGTGGAGGATGTATAGGGACAAGACTCCAGATATCCATACTCTTGCTATGCGTTTATTATCTCAGGTTGCTAGTTCCTCAACTGCAGAAAGGAACTAGTCCACATTTAGTTTTATCCACTCTATTAAGAGGAACATGCTTACTTCTAAGAGAGCAAAAAACTAGTTTATGTGCATAGTAGTCTTCGCCTTCTTACAAGGAAGACACCAGAGTATTTACAGGGACCAGCAGCAAAACGGGATGTAGATCCTGAGGATGCTTCACAAATTGATGATGATGATAATGGGCCATCCATCCATACAGGATTGGTTAATGTGCCATTAGAGGACATGGAGTTGCAGTTGCAGGGCATTGATGATGATCAAAATGAAGGAAGTGAGGCTCAAGCATTTTTGGATAGTCTTCATGAAGAGGATCAAAATTTATGAGTAGCTTCAACCTTCATACTACTATGGGCATTGATTCAGAGACTTCTTTTTTGTTGCCTTGAGGCATTTTGGTGTTTTGTCATTTTGCATATGACACTACTACTAGTCTACTAGTGACTGTTTTATTTTAGGCATTTTTGCAATTTTGAACTACTATTTATGCTTAGATAGACTCTTCCTTTTGCATATGAATTTCAAGTTTTAAACCTTAAAGATTGTGAAGATATTTTAATTTCATGCTGCAATCATGTTTTGATTTTTCATTTTTAAAATTTTATGACTCATTTATCTCAATCAAAGGCTGCAAACATGTATGACTTTTAACTTTT
>LPNX010223933.1:536526-580987 GCA_001517045.1 Pseudotsuga menziesii
CTCGTCCCCGAGACCAATGCAACATAGAATATAACCATTTGTAAATGATTAGACACCAATAATAACTCGGACTATCATCCATCTACTGCAAGTGTTAAAAGGCTAAGACATGCTCTACAACTCATTCAAGCAACAATCACAACAAGTAGCAGTCATTTCACTGGTCATACATCAACAAATACATATATAAGGCTTTATTTATTATTACTCAAACTAGACTTTCAGGACTATACTCACTTCATAGTTGTAGTCAGTTCGCTAGTGAAGGGTGAAGGATGAAATTGACAAGGCTAAGGCAAAAGATGACTTCCTACTTAACATCATGACACTTTGGATATGGAAGGGGAATACTCACTAAAACCAATGTCGGACAAACAACAACACAAGGAATGGCAGTGCCTCACAAATGGTTGAGTTGTTTAGAGAGTGCTTATTCAACTTAGGCATCATGTCTACATCAAGTAGATCCAAGTTCATTAGGACCATCAATTTTATTTCCATGGCCTTTTTGTCCTATATGACCCTTTTGGGACTTCACCGGTGCTTAAAAGCACAGCTAATCGCAGCTTTCATCTAGGACATATTTATATTTATAAGGTCAGCAATATTTGGATATAGCATATTTTTAACCATTGCTTTTTGGACCTTTTCTTATACCCTTCAAGGGGTATTTTAGCATTTCATTGCTCTTGCCCTCTTTACATGTGTTAAGAAACACAGTGTAACATTTTCATTTTCCATGGGCGCATACATAACATTTTCCAATACAAGTAGTACATGAGCTTTCAGTTTTAGCCAACAACATCTCAAGTGACCATGGGGAGTTCTACACAGTGCCAAACATCGGGACAACCGACCAGAATGATTTAGGCATACAATCCAACTCACCAAAGGCAAGTTCTATCACCAACTCAGAGCTGAGACACAATATAAACAGGGAGGCTTGTCCAACAAGGGTTCTAGCGGAGAAAGGTCCTCCATGCCATAAGTCAAGAAGTCAGTCGGATTGAAAACTAAACTGAAAGGTATGAATGGGTGGAGACAATGAATGATGGAGCCAACACTAGCAAGCCAAAACAATGGTGAAAATGACTACCTCTATTCTCCCTAAGGAGGGTACAACCAATGAGTATAAATCAAGAACTTCAAAGTCAAAGTAGGGACACCAATACATAAATACAAATACCACAAGTTAGTATAAATACAAATACCAGATCATGATACCACAAGTTAATATATGTCACAAAAATCAGTATAAGAGCAATGATAACCATAACACAATATAAAAATCTGAGACATAATGATGGAATATAATCCATCTGAAACACCATCTATCCAATGAGAAAATATTGATATACATCTGGGCATCAATAACTGCTCTGTAATGGCTAAATGGCTACATCGGTCCTCAAATCTGAGTGTCCTGAGACTCAGTCCTGACATGGGAGAGTACAATAGTCCACTAATACAATAATGATCCATCAAAACTGCTCATCTCAGCATCTCATATGTAAGAGATCTGGCTGAAAAATGTACTGTGTCTGAAAAATAGAATATGGTAGCCTGGCTACTATATATGTGATAACACGGTTCTAGAAGAGGCCATTGTTGGAAGTTAGGGTTTGACCTTCCAAGTCCTTCCCTCATCTCTTCAGCAGAAAAACAGTTGTGGAAACTTTGCTTTAGGGGAGGCGCATCTTTTGGTGGGACCATAATCAAATTTGGAGAATTATTTGGAGAATCAAATTTGGAAGCGCATCTTTTGGTGGGATACTGCATAAAGAAACTAGGGAATCCACAAAAAGAACTTGGTCAAGGCCAAGAGAATTATTGCAGATTCTATTAAGGATCATCTCATCCCTCATGTGTCATCCTTGAAGACACCCAAGGAATTGTTTAATGCTTTGATAAAGCTATTCGAAGGAAAGAACATCAATTGAAAGATGACATTAAGGAACCAACTCAAAAATGCGAAGATAAAAAATTTAGAGGCCATGCAATCATACTTCACAAGGGTTTCTCAAATCAAGGAACAAATCGAAGCAATGGTAGAGAAGGTAGAAGGAGAGATTGTTATGATGACCTTGAATGGTCTCCCAAGATCATGGGACTCATTCATTCAAGGAATATGTGCTAGAAAAAAGTTGATCACTTTCAACAGACTTTGGGAAGAATGTACCCAAGAAGAAGCTCTACTCATAACAAGAGAAGAGAATATGGGAGCAACTAATGATCAAGCTCTCACATTCCACACCAAAATAAATCACACAAAAGGGAGGACCATCGTCATAAAAGACAAAGGAAACCTAGAAGAGATCTATCTAGTGTTAGATGTTACACATGTAATGAGAAGGGACACTAATTCAGAGACTGCCCCAAAAGGCTCCTCCAACAAGAAGTCCAACAAGAAAAGACATCATGCTCACACTGCTGAAGATGATGAACCAACAAAGAAAAGAACCAGAGAAGAAAGAGTTGATTCTTCAAGTGATGAAGAATATGTCTTAATCTCAGCACTCATGGGCACTATCACACATGGAAGAAATGATTGGCTTGTAGATAGTGGAGCATCCAAGCACATGACAGGATACAAAGAATCATTCGTCAATCTATCTGAGCATGAGTCACCTCAGAAAGTGAAACTTGGGGATGACTATCAATACCCCATAAAAGGAAGTGGAGAAGCTTCCTACAAGCTAGACTCCAGCAAATCCTTGAAGTTGAAAGATGTTCTATATGTTCTGGGATTAAAGAAGAAACTTCTCTCCATCTCTGCGGTAGATGCCAAAAGGAATAAGAGTTGCATTTTTTGATGGCCAAGTCCTAATGTGGCAAAAAGAAAAGACAAAAGATGATGCAACAATAATTGAAGAGCAACATGAACAAGCATTAGTTCATGACTCCATAGAACCAAGTGAACTATGGCATAGAAGGCTTGCACATGTGCACTATAGGGCACTACCTATTGAAAGCAAGGCACTACCTATTGAAAGCAAAGCAGTTTCAGGACTTCCAAAAATACAGACAAAACATGAAGGCATTTGCAAGGGATGTGCACAAGGAAAGAATGTAAAGAAGGCATTTCCCAGCAGTGAAAGCAAAGCAAGAGGGATATTGGAGATAGTCCACTCAGATGTATGCGATCCCATGTCTTCCAACTCACTAAGCAACATGGATAATTTTAGGGGCTATATATAGCCCATGGGCTGTATTAAGGGGGTTACAAATATTTAGTGGGCTATCTTCATATTTGGAAAGGGTTTTTTCCACTAAAATATATTTGCCCAATATTTATTAGAAAACAAATAAATCCAAAATGAATATCCTACCATATATTAATGAGAAAAATGAAAAAAACTATTTTTGCCCTAGTAAATCTCCCTCCAATCTATCTTTCGCCCCCAATTTCTAGAGAAACCCTAGTGAAATCACTCTTTCGCCCCCAGCTTTTAGTAATGGAGGCTCACAAGGGTTATTTCTCCCCCCATATAAATTCGGAATATGGTTGCATTTGCCTATATTTTTAGTCAATTTCATATCATACCTTCTTTCAGCCCTTGATTTCTAGTATTGGAGAAAAAATAAGGGTTATATAAAGGCTGCAGTGATTCATGGTTCACCCACATCGTATTGCGCTTGCAAGATGAAGGTTATGGTTGATGTGATTCCACTTTTCATTCTTAGTTTTGTCAATATTTTAATCTTTGCATAACACCTCCATTGTCGAAAGTTCAAGTCTTGAAGGGGCATGCCACACATGTAATTTATCAAAGAATACACACTCACATCACGTTTTTCATCCAATAATTAACATGGTATGCTTTTTACCAAATTTTTTACCCTTTTTATCCATAGTTACAATAGATTATTATATTGTAAAATTACCTTTTATCATGCTTTTTATCATGTATGCTTCTTGAGTTCTAGGACATTCTCGATTCTTAGGGCCCAGTTTTATTCTATCCTAGGAGTATTGGCTCTGTGAAAGCGTTATAGAGTTCAAAACATATGATTTATTTTATGGCTTGTCATGTTTAAACTATCGACTCACATTTATCTGTAGAAGTATTGGTTCTGTGAAAGTGTTATAGAGTTCAAAAGATATGATTTATTTTATGGCTTGTCATGTTTAAACTATCAACTAACATTTATATATTGTTAATGGATGTTACTCTTTATGGAGAGACACCACATGGTTTTTATATATTCAAACTAAATTTGACCCAGTGGTTTAAAATGTGTTTCTTTTAGGATCTTTATCTGCAATTATTATTGGATCTAAGGCGTTAATGAGAGTGTATATGTTCAGATTTTTTTGCACGTTATTATTTATGTTTGGGATGTCTGTAATATAACCGAATGCACACTGATTGTAATGGAGGGGCTATAGTGGAATGGTCATTATTTTGGATGTCTTCTAGTAGAGTTGTCCAAAGAGTATTAGTAGATTCTTTTATTTGTACTGAGACGTTCGTGTCTGGTAGATTTTTTTTATTCATATTGAAAAGTTCATCCATTGTATTTGTGACCTAGATTTGTTGGGCTCGGTGCTTATTTTATGATATTTTGTTTTCTGTAAGGGTCGTTCATAAGTAAAATATTTTTTGGTGATTTGTTTTGATGTGCAATTGCTATCATCATCCATAAATAGATCTAGTTATGTATGATAAATATATGATTTAGTTGAAACATGATACTTCATTTCCATCATGATTGTATATAATATGTACCAAGCATGTTTGACCTGAGATGTAGACATTACAATATTTGATATCTAGTCGTTTGCATTCAATGAGGGTGATAAAACAATTTTACCACATTTTGCATTTTGCATGCTTTCAAGATTTTCAAGGACATGGATACAAACACCTCCTTAGTTTATTTGAGAAAAAATAGCCTTTAATAGAGTAGTTCTAATGATATGTGTGATGAAGCATTAATATGCTTTCTATTTTTGTTAGTGTGTGTTTTTATTTCTAATAAACATTGCAAGTTTCTATCTAACTCTAAAAATTATAAATCAAATGACATAATTCATATTTTAATTGTCAATAAAAGAGAGAAAAAAGTGGCATTCATATCAATAAACAAATAAGCAGGTTATTTTCTTCTTAAAGGGTAGCTTAAAATTGAGAGATTTGGAGAATAAGAAAATTGGGAATTCATACACTATATTAAGGTTGTGGGTCTTGATAATGCTCCACATTGTAATAATGGTTCATGGGAATCATAATCACTCCATCATGTAAAGTGTTCAATTCTATCACTTTGTCAGTATATCAAGAATTGGATCATCACATGTCTATTGAACCATAAAGGGACAAGATAAAAAGTGGAGTCCCCACTTTCTTTGAATCTAGTTAGTGTAGTTGTGTTTCACCAACACATCCAGTTGTGAGTGATCCAATATTGCTTATGAAATGTAAAAATAAATCCCTCCTCTCCTCATTCATGCATTTGTTCATTTGAGGGTCTAGGAGTTGAGAGATTCAAGCTATAGTGTATGCTCTTCTATTGCACTACCTTAGCAATCTGCAGAATCAAAAGTCGAGTCTTCCTAGCAAAAGATACACCAAGACATTATAAGATTTTATAATTTGATGAAAGATTTGCCGAGATTTTTCAATATTCTATAATTCAGTGAAATATTTGCCAATATTTTACAATATCTTATAGTTTAGTGAAATATTCGCCATGATTTTACAAGATTCTATAATAGAATGAAAGATTAGCCAAAAAATTATATATACATATTATATTATTGATAAAATAGCCTTCAATTTTTCCTATATATTAGGGAGATTCGTCCACTTATTATACATATAAATTTCGGCGGTGTTCTTAAAATTATCCTTGCTAAGCGGGTATGTATATTATGTTTCTTTTATAGATGACTTTTTCCGTAAGACTTGGATTTATCTCTTGAAATATAAGGTATTTAGTAAGTTCAATGAATTCATAGCCTTGGTTGAGAATCATACTAAGAATAAGATAAAGACCCTACGATCGGATAATGGCGGAGAATTCACTTCGAAAGAATTCAAGAACCTTTGCAGAGAATCTAGGATTAAGAGGAAGTTGAGCACTCCCTACAATCCTCAATATAATGGCGTTGCGAAACGAAAGAACAGAACGATAATGGAAGCAGCAGAAGCAATGCTACATGACCAAGATCTTCCGATGCACTTAAGGGAAGAAGAAGCAAGGACAACCGTGTATGTACAGAACCGAACACCTCACAGAGTAATAGACAACAAGCCTCCCAAAAAGGCTTTTTCAGGGGAGAAACCAAAAGTCAACCATCTCAGGATATTTGGATGCCTAGTGTTCATACACATCCCAAAGGAAAAGAGAACCAATCTAGATCCTTCAAGAAAGAAGGGAATAATTCTGGGATATGACACTTCAAAAGCCTACCGAATATACTTTCTTGGATTCAAGAAGATCCACATCAACAACGACGTAACATTCGACGAAGACTTAGAATACCTCAAATCAAGAAAGCTACCTATTGAAGAACTTGAAGCAACCAAAGTCAGATACATTGCAATGGAAGAAACAACTTCAGAAGACCATGAAGACCACAACGTGACAGAACCACGAGAACCTATAGAACCACTTCGCATGAAGAACTCCTAGAAAAGAAGACCAACATGGGCACGAGAAGCAATACAATATGCAAAGAAGTATGGCGCTCCAGATGAGATGCATAGAAAAAGAAAGAGACCTAGACCATATGTCACGTACCCATACCCCATCATCATGCGGAATTAGAATTTCATCGAGAGCCTTTCCTGCTCATCGAAACACAGGGCATGGTCGTGAACCACATCTCAACATTTCCAACACTGTCACGCTCCCTCCCGTCTTCCATAGATCTGTTCGACAACCTGCAAGGAAAGATCTCAGAGGAGATCGGACGACGGAGAGAAAACGCAACGGAAATCAACGTTCACAAACGGTCCCGCAAGCTGGAACCAAATCAATGGTTCAGAATCCACCCGCAGAAATCAATGGTGCGGAAAGTACAAGTTGCGGGGTCGAAAAGTTACAAAAATTGCAATATCACTTTTTGCATCCCGCATCCCGCAAAGCTGCAAATTTGTGCAAAGGAAGATTTGATCATTCAGGCCATTACCCATCTGGCCAATCTACCCTGCAACTTAGCTCGAAATGCATTGATTGGAAAACATACATAGATGCCTATAATTACAGTTATTCAAAGAACAATGCATCACTTCAACACAGCAACATGTTCAACACATTCCATCAAGCAACTTGCAAAACAAGAAATACATTTGCAGAGAATAACATAGACAAGAACACTTATCTTGCACAGAACTTGTCCCGCAACCAGCTATGTTGCTGCAACGTTCCACCCAACCATAGGCCAATGTGCTCCTTAGTCTCTCAGCAACACTACCACCCCTGAGTTGAGCATGACTTCCTCAAAGAATAAGGGAACACTAGCAGACTCATACATAGCCAAGGTGCAATAACACTCGGCCAAGCCAACACAGTTGGGTTTATCAGGCTGTAAGGGAAAACATCCCGACCGATGGGTTTCACAAGCCACTTACCCAAGCCATCTCACAGTTGGGTTCACAGACTGAACACAGTCAAGCCAACATTCACCTTTAAGGACCAGTCAAGCCAACAGATGGGTTTATTAGACTGTACACAGTCAAGCCATCCCACTGCTAGGTTTATCTGGCTACCTAGCCAAGCCAGTATTCGCAGTTGGGTTTATCAGACTGTCCAACCAAAGGTTACTCACCAGGTCAAGCACAACAAGGCCTAGCTAAGCCAACAGATGGGTTTATCAAGCTTCTAAGGCAATGGGCAGGAAGAACTGCTAAGCTAGTGAGCTCATCTACAGAGCTAAGAACACCTCCACAAGACCTATCTGGCCTGGCTTCCTTACTGCCTTCACACCCAACACAAGTAAGTGTCCTCTTCTCTACTCCACAGTCCCTCGGGCTACACGTTCCCTTTCAGTGCTCTTCAGGATGTGCATAGCAAGTTTACCAGTCACTCTTATCTTATCGTGAGGTTTCACACTAGGTTTATCAAGCCCGTTCTATGTCTCTCCCATTCCTAAATATTGTGCATGGTTCAGACCTGAACCAGGGTGCACAACGCAACAACCATAGGGAAACTCTACAACACAGGCTTACTCTAGAACACAAGTAACAGGGTCTCATACACTCTGTAGTTTAAGATAACGCTGCAACACAACAATCACAGTCTTCCCAAGAGAACATACTCGCAAAACAAGAAGGATACACATAGGTAGAGCTCCGTTGCTACCACACTGTCACTAAACACTCGCAGAACACGAAGGATACACACCGGAAGAGCTTACTTGTTGAAGAGCTTCCCGTGAATGGAGAAGGAAGATTGATTCTAAACCCGAACATCCCGCAGCTCTCAAAACGTGAGAGTAAAATCATACGTGAACGCATGAGTCCAACTGGCATACAGTTCTCGTGTTTTCTTGTCCATGCAAGTAAAACACGACATTCCAAGACTGGGTGTTCTGCCCAATTCGAAATTGCCCATACTCTTCCCCTTCCAAGCAATAACTACCTCAACCACCTTCTGGCAGAGTAAATGGTTGGGAAGAAAGACAAGAAAGAGGGTAGTTGACAGTTTTGATGGGTTCTCCCCATGACACATGGTTTTTCCCCAAACTGCCTCAAGGTTAACATTCCCACCTCCTTATCCTTAGGAAAATCATGTCCCCATCTCATTATTCGTTGCATTGACATAGTTGGCTGTGGGTTTTTCATTAATTTGCATATTTAAATGATGTTTACAAACGTGCTTGACTCAGCACATAAACCATAGGCATCAACCATGACCGCCTATATAACAAACATTAATCAATGACAGGGCCTTGGCCTTGAACTCCTTGTCATGATTTGATATAATATTTACATCATATACATTAATGCAACAAGGTCAAAACCGAGGTATTACATTCCCCTCCCCCTTCAATAGCACTGTCCTCGGTGCTTACAAAATTTGAATAAAATGCTACACTGGCATCGCCTCAGTGCTCCGCAGATTTGAACAAAAATAGATGTGCCAGTCGCATGGCATCCTCCAACTCCCATGTAGCCTCTTCAGGACCGTAGTGCTCCCACTGCACCTTTACCAGTCCTATGGACCGGTTCCGAAGCATGGTGACCTTCTTGTCGAGGATGCGCATTGGCTTGATTCGGAACTCTCCCTTGGGTTTCACCTGAATCACATCCCAATTTATCACATGGTTAGGGTCATGTATATATTTCTTAAGCAAGGAAAATGGAAAACATTATAAGCTCTAGTGCTAGTAAGCAATGCAAGTCTATATGCAACTGGCCCTATTCTTTCCAACACTTCAAACAGCCCGCAGTATCTAGGTGACAGCTTGGCACAGTTCCCAAGTTTCAAGGGACTTTTCTTTGCCCTCACTCTGAGGTAAACATGATCCCCAACACTGAACTCTCTGTTCATAACTTCATCCTATGCTTATCAGCATAGCTTTTCTGTCTATCTTGGGCTACTTTCAGATTCTGCTTGATCTTTACAACCTATTGCTCCATCTCCTTGAGCAATTCTGGACCAAGCACAACTATGTTCATTGGATTGTCTCAAGTCATTGGTGTTCTACACCTCCTGCCATACAAAGCTTCATAAGGACTCATCCCCAAGGATGCTTGTTGTCCATTGTTATAAGCAGACTCTACCAGGTGTAAATAATCTTCCCAATTGGTTGGTTTGTCAATCACATACATGCAAAGCATGTCTTCCAACACTTGATTCACTCTCTCTGTCTGCCCATCAGTCTGAGGATGGTAAGCAGTGCTGAAATTCAACTTTGTACCCAAATCCACAAACAACCCCTTCCAAAAATTGGAAGTGAACTTGACATCTTTGTCGGTGACTATTGCCTTAGGCAATCCATGCAATTTGAAAATCTCCTTCATGAAGATCTTTGTAATGTCATCACTCTTATGCGTAGACTTAACCGGTATAAAATGCGCTGGCTTCGTCAACTTGTCCACCACAACCATGATGGAATCATGTTGTCTCCAAGTCATTGGCAATCTTGTAATAAAATCCATGGAAATAACTTCCCATTTCCATTCTAGAACTGGAAAAGGCTGCAACAAACCTGCAGGGTGTTGATGCTCAACCTTTACCTGCTGACATTTCATGCACCTGGAAATGTATTCAACTACGTCCATTTTCATCCCTGGCCAAAAGTACTGCTTTCCGGCTGTAGCAATTGTCTTTTGATATCCTGGGTGACCAGAATATGGAGCTTGATGGATCTCGTCCATAACAACTCTCCTCAAATATGCTACATTTGGAATGTAAATTCTCCCTCTATAAGTAAGAAGTCCATCTTCTTCCAACTTATATCCTTCATACCTTTTCTCAAGACTTTGCTGCTACAATTGTCTTTTATTTGCACATACGTTTCATCTCCAATAGTATGATTAACAATCTGCTGCCTCAACTCCGATTGGCAAACACTAACGGATGCCACATGCATTTCTTGTACCTTATTCTCTTTCCCTTTTATGTGTTTGATCTCAAAATCAAATTCACATAAAAACTTCAGCCATCTGGCTTGCCTAGCATTCAAAGTAGGCGGATCAAATAAATACTTCAGACCGCAATGGTCTGTCCTTAACTCAAATCTTCTGCCAATCAAGTAATGCCTCCACATCTTGAGAGCATGTACTATGGCTGCAAGTCCCAGATCATGAGTAGCATAGTTCTTCTCATGATCCTTCAACTTTCTTGACTCATAACATATCACGTGGTTGTCTTGCATAAGGACTCCTCCAGGCCCTTGACCGCATGCATCAGTACACACCACAAAATCTTTCTCTAGGTCTGCAATTTTCAACACTGGTGCACTGGTGAGAAGATTCTTCAACCGCTGGAAGCTTTCTTCACACCTCACTATCCATTCAAACTTTATGCCCTTCTTTTGCAAAGAAGTAATGGCATGTGCAACCTTGGAGAATCCTTCAATGAATCTCCTATAATATCCTGCAAGTCCCATAAAAGATCTCACATCTGTCACATTTCTTGGAGTAGGCCAATTCATAATGGCTTCAATCTTTTGAGGGTCCACAGATATATCCTCCTCTGAGATAATGTGACCCAAATACTTAATTCTATTTCTATAGAAGTCACACTTGCTCAACTTTGCATACAACCGATGCTCCCTAAGAAATCGCAATGTCAATCTCAAATGCTCTTCATGTTCTTCCTCATTCTTAGAGTAAACAAGAATGTCATCAATGAAAACAAGAACAAACTTGTCCAAATACCTGCTGGAGACACTATTCATAAGGCACATAAATGTAGTTGGTGCATTTGTGAGACCAAATTGTACCACTACAAACTCATAATGTCCATACCTTGTTCTGAATGTTGTCTTATGAATGTCTTCATCCTTGATTCTCACCTGATGGTAACCAGACCTCAAGTCAATCTTGGAAAATACCTTTGCTCCTCTCATTTAATCAAAGAGGTCATCAATCCTAGGCAAAGGATATTTGTTCTTTACTGTGACTTTGTTCAACTGTCTGTAATCAATACACAATCTAAGTGTACCGTCTTCCTTCTTTACAAACAGAACGGGTGCTCCCCAAGGAGACACATTGGGTCTGATATACTTCTTCTCCAACAACTCTTGCAGTTGCATCTTCAGCTCTAGCATTTCTGGTGGACTCATTCTGTAGGGTATCTGGGCACTGGTGCTGCTCCTGTCACAAGTTCAATTGTGAAATCAATGTCCCTCCTTGAAGGAAGCCCTAGAATCTCATCATGAAACACATCCCTGAATTTCTGCAACACATGAAAGTCCTCCAACCTAGGAGTTTCATCCTCTGGTGCCTCCAAAATATGAGTTGCATATAACTAACAACCTTTCCTACAGAACTTCTTCAACTGCATTGCTGAAACCTGCCTCACAAAAATCACCTTGGAATGCCTTTCACAATCCTTGAGTTGCTTTCTTCATCCAAGCACTCAAAAGCCTTGTTATAACAGTCAAGTTTTACTCTGTGAGCTTCTAACCAATCCATTCCAATGAGAACATCATAGGAGCCAAGGGGTAGAACATTCAGATCTACACAGCTGACCAATCCATTCATCACTAATGGACACTTCTCTACCACTTCACTAACCTTTCTCTTAGTACCAATGGCTAGCTGAACTAACCAAGATTTGCTATGCTTTACTTTCTTAAAGGCACAAATCTCCACTGCTCTAGGAGTAATGTAACTGTGAGTAGAATTAGGGTCAATCAAGATAGAAACAAATTACTCAACAATCTTACCTGCAACTTCAACCATAGTTGACTGGTGATCTGCCTGACGGTCCTCCAGTGCCGCATAAATCCTAGGGACTACCCTTGCTACTTGACCCACTGTTTCTGCCTCTTAAATGTTGTAAGCTGGCCTCGCACTCTCATTCTCGAGTGGACAATTCTTGCGCATGTGGGGTCCTCCACATATCCAACATTGGAGTGGTTCTCTGATCTGCTGTGGATCTCTTGGTTTCTCTCCCATCACTCTAATTGGCTGCTTTTCCGCTTGGAATGGCTGCCTCTGCTGATTCCTAAAGCTAGAAGGTTTGAAACCTTTCTTCCTTTGGTCGGACTTCTCATTCTTTTTATCTCTCCATGTCTTATAGTAATCAGGTTTTCCTTTGCTTTGCTCATAGCAATACTTAGCCTTCCTAATTGCTTCTTCAAGAGTTCTAGGTTCATAAAACTCGATTCTGTCTTTGTAAGACTGAGGCAATCCACTCAGGAAACACTGGATTTTCACTTTTTCATCTTTGATGTACCTGACATATCTCAACAGTTCTAGGAGCCTATTTGCATACTCCTCCATGGTCTAATGCCCCAATATCAGCACATGGATTTCTTTGATCTTGTCATCATAGTACCTATTAGAGAGGTATTTCATTTCTGCTTGAAATAAATCTGGAACCGTCTCCACTTAAGTCTTCTTTCACCAATCCTCCTTACTTGCTTGAAGTGCTCCCACCAAATGGATGCCCGTCCATTCAAACTGAATATGGAAACCCTTGCCTTCATATTCCCCGAATAATCCTGAACCTGGAAGTGCTTCTTTATCCCAAGAAGCAAACTCAACTTTTCCACTGAATTCTCGAATCGATCTGATCATTCAGGCCATTACCAATCTGGCCAATCTACCCTGCAACTTGGCTCGAAATGCATTGATGGAAAAACATACATAGATGCCTATAATTACAGTTATTCAAAGAACAATGCATCACTTCAACACAGCAACCTGTTCAACACATTCCATCAAGCAACTTGCAAAACAAGAAATATAGTTGCAGAGAATAACATAGACAAGAACACTTATCTTGCACAGATCTTGTCCCGCAACCAACTGTCGCTGCAACGTTCCACCCAACCATAGGCCAGTGTGCTCCTTAGTCTCTGAGCAACACTGCCACCTCCGAGCTGAGCATGATTTCTTCAAGGAATAAGGGAACACGAGCAGACTCATACATAGCCAAGGTGCAATAACACTCGGCCAAGCCAACACAGTTGGGTTTATCAGGCTGTAAGGGAAAACATCCCAACAAATGAGTTTCACAGGCCACTTAGCCAAGCCATCTCAGAGTTGGGTTCACGGTCTAAACACAGTCAAGCCAACATTCACCTTTAAGGACCAATCAAGCCAACAGATGGGTTTATCAAACTGTACACAGTCAAGCCATCTCACTGCTGGGTTTATCAAGCTACCTGGCCAAGCCAGCATTCGCAATTGGGTTTATCAGACTATCCAACCAAAGGTTACTCACCAAGTCAAGCACAACAAGACATAGCCAAGCCAACAGATGGGTTTATCAGGCTATAAGGGAAAACGTCCCGACAGATGGGTTTCACAGGCCACTTAGCCAAGCCATCTCACAGTTGGGTTCACATCAAGCCAACATTCACCTTTAAGGACCAGTCAAGCCAACAGATGGGTTTATCAGACTATACACAGTCAAGCCATCTCACTGCTGGGTTTATCAAGCTACCTAGCCAAGCCAGCATTCACAGTTGGGTTTATCAGACTGTCCAACCAAAGGTTACTCACCAGGTCAAGCACAACAAGACATAGCCAAGCCAACAGATGGGTTTATCAGGCTTCTAAGGCAATGGGCAAGAAGAACTGCTAAGCTAGTGAGCTCATCTACAGAGCTAAGAACACCTCCACAAGACCTATCTAGCCTGGCTTCCCTACTGCCTTCACACCCAACACAAGGAAGTGTCCCCTTCTCTGCTCCAGACTCCCCTAGGCTACACCTTCCCTTCCAGTGCCCCTCAAGATGTGCATAGCAGGTTTACCAGCCACTCTTATCTTATCGTGAGGTTTCACACTAGGTTTATCAAGCTCGTTCTACCTCTCTCACATTCCTAAATCTTGTGCATAGCTCAGACCCGAACCAGGGTGCACAACGCAACAACCACAGGGAGACTCTACAACACATGCTTACTCTAAAACACGAGTAACATGGTCTCATACACTCTGTAGTTTAAGATAACGCTGCAACACAGCAATCACAGTCTTTCCAAGAGAACATACTCACAGAACGCGAAGGATACACACAGGTAGAGCTCCGCTGCTACCACACTGTCACTAAACACTCACAGAACGCGAAGGATACACACCGAAAGAGCTTAGTTGCTGAAGAGCTTCCCGTGAATGGAGAAGGAAGATTGATTCTGAACCCAAACGTCCCGCAGCTCTCAAAACCTGAGAGTAAAATCATACGTGAACACGTGAGTCCAACTGGCATACGAGTCTGGTGTTTTCTTGTCCATGCAAGTAAAACACGACATTCCAGGACTGGGTGCTCTGCCCAATTCGAAATTGCCCATACTCTTCCCCTTCCAAGCAATAACTACCTCAACCACCTTCTGGCAGAGTAAATGGTTGGGAAGAAGACAAGAAAGAGGGTAGTTGACAGTTCTGATGGGTTCTTCCCATGACACATGGATTTTCCCCAAACTAGCTCAAGGTTAACATTCCCACCTCCTTATCCTTAGGAAAATCATGCCCCCATCTCATTATTCGTTGCATTGACATAGTTGGCTGTGGGTTTTTCAATAATTTGCATATATTTACATGATGTTTACAAACGTGCTTGACTCAACACAGAAACCATAGGCATCAACCATGACCGCCTATATACCAAACATTAATCAATGACAGGGCCTTGGCCTTGAGCTCCTTGTCATGATTTGATCTAATATTTACATCATATACATTAATGGAACAGGGTCAAAACCAGGGTGTTACACCCTACACTAGCTATCTGGCCCTGCTCTGTGACATCATTGATAAGGATCCTTCCAACTACGAAGAAGCAACATGGAAGAAAAAATGGAAGGATACCATGATCGAGGATTACTAGTCGATTATGAAGAATGATGTCTAGGAGATAGTTTCGAGACCAAAAGAGAAGTTTGTTGTCACTTCGAAGAGGATCTGCAAGATCAAGCAAGCTACAGATGGTAGTGTTATCACATATATAGTAGCTAGGCTACCATATTCTATGTTTCAGATACAGTACATTTTTTCAGCCAGATCTCTTACATATGAGATGCTGAGATGAGCAGTTTTGGCAGATCATTATTTTGTCAGTAGACTGTTAGACTCTTCTATGTCAAGACTAAGTCTCAGAACACTCAGATTCGAGAATTGATGTAGCCATTTAGTCACTTGCAGAGCAGTTAGTGATGCCTAGCTTGGTGTTAGTGTTTTCTCATTGGACAGATGATGGTTCAGATGGATTATTTGCATGGTTATGACTCGGCATTTATTATATTGTGTTATGGTTATCATTGCTCTTATACTCATCTTTGTGACATATACTAGCATTTAGTGTCATGATCTGGCAGTCATAAATATGTGGACTTGGATGTATTTGTATTATGTATTGATGTCCCTACTTAGACATGGAAATTCCTGATCTATACTCATTGGTTTTACCGTCCCTAGGGAGAATAGAGGTAGTCATTCCAACCATACTCTGGCTAGCTAATGTTGGCTTCATTGTTCATTGTCTCCACTCGTCCATTTACTTCCAATTTTGTTTTAACCCGACTTACTACTTGACTTGTGGCCTGGAGGACATTTCCCCGCTAGAACCTTTGTTGGACAAACCTCCCTGTTTATATTGTGTCTCGGCTCTAAGTTGGTGACAGAACTTGCCTTTGGTGAGTTGGATTGTATGCCTAAATCATTCTGGTCGGTTGTCCCGATGTTTGGCACTATGCAGAACTCCCCCTAATCACTTGAGATGTTGTTGGATAAAACCGAAAGCTCATGTACTACTTGTATTGGAAATGTTTATATATGCGCCCATGGAAATTGTAAATTCTAAGAAGTGTTTCTTAACATATGTGAGCAAAGGGCAAGAGCAATGAAATGCTAAAATACCCCATGAAGGGTATAAGAAAAGGTCCCAAAAGCAATGGTTAAATATATGCTATATCCAAATATTGCTGACCTTATAAATTTGAATATGTCATGGATGAAACCTGTAGTTAGTTGTGCTTTTAAGCACTGGTGAAGTCCTCTTAAGGTCATATAGGCCAAAAAGGCCATGGAAATAAAATTGATGGTCCTAATGAACCTGGATCAAACTTGATGTAGACATGATGCCTAAGTTGAATAAGCACTCTCTGAACAACTCAACCATTTGTGAGGCACTGCCATTCCCTGTGTTGTTGTTTGTCCGGCATACGGTTATAGTGAGTATTCCCTTTCCATATCCAAAGTGTCATGATGTTAAGTTGGTAGTAATCTTTTACCCTAGCCTTGTCAATTTTATCCTTCACCCTTCACTAGCAAATTGACTACAACTATGAAGTGAGTATAGTTCTGAAAGTCTAGTCTGAGTAATAATAAATAAAACCCTATATATGTATTTGGTTGATGTACCGCCAGTGATGTGACTGCCACTTGTTATGATTGCTACTTAAATGATTTGTAGAGCATGTCTTAGCCTTGTAACACTTGCAGCAGATGGATGATAGTCTGAGTTATATTATAGGTATCTGGTCATTTACAGGTGATTATATTGTCTATTGGATATTGTTGATGATCAGGCAAACACCTGGAAAGGGTATGAGTATGCATCCTCGATGGATTTGGACTCTCTGAGTCTAGTGAGATAGATTTTTTCAGTTTCGAGCACTTGCAGAGATTATCAGACCCAGTTTACCCTTCTGATGCAGTTTTGCTTCACTGGATGATGTGTCTGAGCAGGGAGATGTTTTTATTGGATCTCCTACGGTGCTGTATGGGGCATAGGGAGTGCAGTCACTTGATTGTACCATAGTACCCCCATCCTAGAGAGCCTAGTGGGCTCAGTTTGACAACGCAAGCACCCTAGGAGGCTGTTTTGGAAGGTTCATGTTTCTCGAGGCAGATTAAAAAATGATTAAATGGTTATTGAAGAAATCGATTTGGGCTGAGGCAAGGAAATGACATGGGATGAGTCATGATGATGAGTGTGATGTCCTCCGCACCTTCTCCAACAGTTGCAGCACCTGATTAGGCCCACACCTATTTTTTGGGCATTTTTATATTATTTTCTGGAGCTTTTGGGAGGCTCACGATTTCCTCAAGGAGGCACAAAGTCAAAATATTAAAATATTATATTGTTTTATTGTGCCATGGGGCACCCAAAGGGAGTTAGTTAACACTCCAAGGACCCACCATGTGCTTCATTTATTTCTTGTTGAGTGGGGTACCCTCTTTATGGGTGATTCAGTCCACTTTGGTACTTTATGGTTATATTGATCCATGTATTGTATGTTGAGCTCATCTCAACCATCGATTAGAACATTTATATCTTTTAATCATAGCCACTCGTTTTGAAAGTGGTTAGGATTTTGGTTCTCTCGTGAGCGTCTCATTTGTAGGGGTCTTTGGCTCTTGGATCTGATTAATAGAAAAACATTCTTGTGGATATTTTTTGGATCTCCTTTGCATCTGGTGTTCTTAGATGGTGATTGAAAAGTCTTTTTCTTCCTAGCATTCGAGAAGTTTGTATGAGATCTATATTTTTTGGGGGATCGTTGTCTTTGTCTACAGGAGGGCGACTTCATCTTGGGCATTTTTGCAAGGGGACCTCAACTCGCTTGGATTGGCTTCGTCTTGTATCAAGTGGTTTTCATTAGTTTCATTGTGATCTATGATTATATCTTGTTACTTTTCTATATATCTAGCTTTTCTTTTGTGATACGGCAAATCTGATATTGTTGACGTTTGCTTGACAGGAGAGAGGGCGCATTGGTCACTTAGAGCAAAACTTTGGGCTTAGAAATCACACAGGTCTTCTCAAATTGATCGTGATAGCAGGGATCATCACCTTCAAGGCATCTACAAGGATTTCCAGGTAAGATCTGCAGGTTAGTTCTTTTCTTCCGGATCTCAACCCATTGACACATGCTTTTCTTCATCTTTTTGAAAAATCCATAAATAATAAAAAAACCAAAAAATATTAAAAAATAAACCACTGCTGGGTTTTGTAGATCGGCCCTCCCTCCCACCAATTCACCCCTAACGCTAAGCTAATTCTGCCTGGTTTGCCCTAGATCTGAGAAACTGCCTTCTCAAACCCTAGCGCCCCTCACTGAATTTTTGACTCTTTCCGAGATCTTGTTTTTCTGGAAAAATAACAACTTGGGTTTGTAGATCGGATCCTCCTCACTCCAAATCACCTCCAACGCTGAGCTAGAGGCTGACAAGTGGCCCTAGATTTGAGAAACTGTCTTCCAGGATCCTAGCACTTCTCATCATTTTTCTGACTTTTTCTCAGATCTGATTTTTCCGGCATTTTTCCAACTTGGGTTTGTAGATCAGGCATCCCATCCCCATCCAACGCTGAGTTAATGGTCTCTGAATTTTCCTAGATCTGAGGATCTGCCTCTCCAAACCCTAGCGCTAGCCACCTCATTGTTGGTTTCCCCTGTAGACTGAATTTTTCGGCCAAATAATCTTCTGGATCCATAGATCAGGGCATTTCCCAGGTGGGTCCACTCCAACGTTGGGCAAACACTGATTCCATTACCCTAGGTCCAACAGGCACTGATCTACAACCCTAGCGCTAGCCCCTCTTTGGCCTCTTTTCCTTGCAATCTGATCTTTCCTTGATGACTTGGGATCTCTGATATTGTTATATCTACCATCGAGTCTATCCATCAGTACTAGATAGCCCCAACACTGTCCTTGCCCTCCCTGCATTGGTCACATTTCCCAAGGCAACGGATATCTTCATCAGTTGCTAGTACCTCAACCCTAGATCTAATATTTACCCCCTTAGGTCACCTGTGTTCGACTTCGGATCAACCCTCATTTGTCCAAAACCCTTGTCTAAAGCCTTGGCACATTTAAGTGACACCTTCCATAGATCTAAGGTCTCCAATTACCTTACACCTTACATACCTCAAGTCTAATTGATCTGATCTGGTGTCTACGTTTGATCTCTCCTATCAGGAGCAGATCCCTCCTATCAGGAGCAGATCCGGGTCTCCCCCTTTGTTGTCTTGGGCTAAGATAGCATAAAGTGAAGGTTGCCTTGATTAGCGTGACAACCATCCATTTGGGAGTCTAGGCAGTCTTGGTTCCACCTCCTAAGTTGCTTGTCCCTCTACCATCCATCCTGGATCAACCTCACATAGGCAACTACAAGGCTGGGGATAACAGATAGCATTGAAAAACACAAAGCAATATTTATGGCACGTGGCTTCTCCCAGAAACAACCCATAGACTACGATGAGACATTTGCACCTATAGCAAGATACACTTCCATCATATCTATAATTGAATTGGCTGCAGTAATGAAATGGAAGGTACACCAAATGGACGTCAACACGGCATTATTGAATGGTGTAATTGAAGAGGAAGTGTACTTGGAGCAGCCACTAAGATTTGAGACACATGACAAATAGACTCATGTGTGCAATTCAAAGAAAGACTTGTGTGGATTTAATAAGGCACCCAAAACATGGTACGACGGGATGGAAGACTTCCTGATGAGCTTAGGTTTTACCAAGAGTAAATAAGATCCTAGCCTTTACTTCAAGGTTGAAGGCAGAAGACCAAAGATACTCCTACTATATGTAGATGACCTGCATTTCACAGATGAGGATGAGCTCATTGTAGATGCAAAGACGAGGCTTTTCGTTCAGTTCGAGATGAAAGACCTAGGGATGATGCATTGCTTCTTAGGGATGGAGGTGTGGCAGAGTGCAGATGGGATCTACCTTGGTCAAAGAAAGTATGTAGCGAAGATTCTAAAGAGATTCGAAATGATGGACTGCAAGGCGATGGCCACACCTATGGCATCAAACTTTGCTATATGTCGAGGACCTACATTTAACAGGTGAGGATGAGCTAATTGTAGATGCAAAGAGGAGGCTTTTCGTTCAGTTCGAGATGAAAGCCCTAGGGATGATGCATTGCTTCTTAAGGATGGAGGTGTAGCAGAGTGCAGATGGGATCTACCTTGGTTAAGGAAAGTATGTAGCGGAGATTCTAAAGAGATTCGAAATGATGGACTGCAAGGCGATAGCCACACCTATGGCATCAAACTTGAAGCTACTGTGTGATGCTTCATCAAAGACAGTTGATGCCACAATGTATCGACAGATGATTGGTTCGTTGATGTACCTGACAAACATGAGGCCAGACATATGCTTTGTTGTGAACACCCTTGAGTCAATTCCTTACGGATCTGAAACATGTTCACTTGATTGCTACAAAGCATATATTAAGGTACCTAAACGATATAATTGAGTATGGGCTCAAGTCTGAAGCGAATGAGAAGATTAACCTACATGATTATGTTGATTCAAATTGGGCAGGAAATGCCATTGATAGGAAGACCAAATCTGAATGCTGCTTCAATTTGGGATTCAGTATAATCTCTTGGTTTAGCAGGAAGCATCCATGTGTGGCGCTAAGTACAGCCGAAGCAGAGTATGTTGCATCATGTTTGACTAGTTGTGAATGGCTTCAAAATCTACTGTCAGATTTCTTTGATCTCGAGTTAGAAGCGACTTGTATCTTTTCTGACAACCAAAGTTGCGTGAAGTTGTCGGAAAACCCAATGTTCCATGACAAGTCGAAGCATATTGACATCAAGTATCACTATATCCGAGATATGGTGCAGAGAGGAGCAGTAAAGCTCTAGTATGTAGCGACAAACGAGCAGATAACTGATGTGTTGACCAAGTCGTTAGCCAAAGAGAAGCTTGGTGTAATCCAAATCGAGGTCCCTAGAAACAGGGAATGATGAGTTCTTGCATGGTGGAAGATGCAGGTGGTCCTCGGGACGTAATGCACCTACGGTTCTCCTAGTTATGCTCTCATGCTGGAGAAGATGAAAGGCTGGTCGAAAAAAGGAGAAGCACTAGAAATGGTTCTCGCATGGTGGAAGACGCAGGTGATCCTTAGGACATAATGCACCTAGGGTGCTCCTAGGTCTGCTCCCATGTTGGAGATGAAGAGAAGTCCATTGGTCACAAAGACACTTGGTGTGCACCTAGGTAGTTCACGCATGGTAGAAGACGTAGGTGGTCCTTGGGAAGTGTTATCACATATACATTTTCAGCCAGGCTTCCATGATGCAGCATGCAGACTTGTCTCTTTTTCTATCCCGAGCTACTTTTACATGGGGTATCAGCATGGATCTCTACAGCTTCATTTCACTTCAGAGCCTTGTTCTTCATATTTTCCTTGCTAGGACTGAGATTCAGGAGTCCATTGAGAGGATTTTGTTGATGATCTAGTTCATTAGAGCATAACAGCAAATCAGGAGTTGGTACACAGTTATAGAAGGGCTTATCAGTTGGAGACAGGTATACATGGTGAGATCAGGTATATTTCCTTGGCGTAGTTTGCTCTGTGATGTATCTCAAACACCTGTGCTTGTCATGTTAGGACGATTGTGGTGACCTATGCTTATATATTTTATATTGCTCTAACATGTGTTATGATTGATCAAGGAATCCAATGTGAAGACTGTTGCCCATGCCATGCTCAAACAAAATGTAACCCTTAGCTCAAACAAAATGTAACCCTTAGTGCTAGGTTGGTTCCATAATATCTATACCCGTCCATCCAATTCATCCACTTTTGCTTTTACCCCATGACTAAGACTCATAGAGACTGGTGAGATTAAAGACCCTTTCCCCATTCTGACCACTATGTATGATAGACTCCATGTTCCTATGTGTCTCGGGCTATGAAATATGTGTCTTGGCCAGTGTCGCTGGGTTCACGGGGTTGTTCTCCTTAAGTCCTCAAAACAAGTGCTCCACCATAAAAGTGTTGCTAAACACTAAAGCATCGGAACGCATAAAAGCTATATCTAAAGGATGAAAACGTATAAAATATTGAAAAAGATAGTCAGTGGCCAAGAGGTTGAGCACTCATTCCTTGTATAGTGTAAGGATCAATTTGCCCTCCACGGGGGCTCCAGGGAGAGGCAAACCCGTCGGGGCTATGGACTGCTCACTGGCAGCGGGTCTAGGCCTTAGTCATTTACTGGAAGCCCAGAAGGCTTTCCAAGGCACTTGCTCTTGTAAGCTAGCTGCCAACTTATGAATTGTATATAGTGTTTGGCTCAATCGTCCCCATAGGGCCACAGGGTGAGACTATTCTAGAAAGACTGGGTCTTTGTTAGTACTGGAGCCCAGAAGGCTTCCAGGGCACCTGCCTTTGAAGGTTGACCTATATTTGCAATAAAGTTGCAAAGGAAAACTTGCTAGAGTCTGAGGGAAGCATACCCAAGTACTTCACCCATCTGTGAGGCACCTCCATCCCCTATTGCTATCTATCATACATATGTCACCTTGGTAGAGTATATTGGTTATCAGTCGGATACATCACTGAGTCAAAGTCAGTCAAAGTCATTTCCCCTTTGCCTTAGCCTTGTTCTTCCATTATCACCCATTTATAGCACATTGATTACACTTTGTAAGTATGGTATGAGCAAGCAAATTTCCAGAGGACTCTAAGATCTCTCGAAAGCAAAGGTATATTTTATTATTATTATTATTGGTCACCGTGATTAGGAATAACCGACTCAAGTTGGGTTTTGATATACATCATTGGAGCATTTCTTACCTTGGTTGGTTGCAGGATCACATTGGCATAGCATCTCACCTGGATTTTGGGTACTTTGACCTAGTCAACCCAGTTGACCAAGTCAATCGTGTTTCCCAAGGCAGTGACTCAAAAATACAACATGGTCCATATTTGTTTGAAACATGCCCAAGACCAATACTGTAGCTTCAGTTTTTAAAGTTTGGCCTCGGTTCTCCAGAAAAGAGATTATTATCACTTAATTATTGGACAAATGATCTATTTTTATTCCAGATGCCAGTATGATTAGTTCTCCTAGAGAATAGCAGTGTTCCAGGGGGTATGAGTGGTCACTTATACCATTCTTCTATGTCTCTAGATCATCCAAAGCAATCAGTTTGCCCCAGTTTGCATCCTGGAGTGAGTTATGATGGATTTATCAGTTTCCAGAGATTGTACCAGCAAAAAATGAACTAGAAAATCACTGAGAAAAATCGATTTGACCTCCTGGGTCAAGGAAATGGCTTGGAACTTTGACAGATGATGTTTCTTGGCATCCCGGACGGTCCTCCAACAGTTTTCAGTCAGCAGATGTCCGGATTATTTATTTATGGCTCAGCTTGTGAGGAAAACCCCCCAAGGGGCGCCCCCTCTAATTTGTTATTGATGTATTTCATTGTTATATCCTATATTATGAAGTTGTAAAGCGGCCTAGGGTGAATTAAGACCCTAGTGACCACCTCCTATTATGTATCATGTCATATCTTATGTTATGTTGTGACATTTCACTTTAGAGGGGCGTCCTTGACGAAAGTGCGCCCCCTCTTTGACTTAGTCACTTGATCCATGTATTGATTGATATATTTTGATCTCCACCGTTGATGATGTTATAATCTCAACCGTTGGATGATAAAGTGAGTTAGGGTTTATGTCTCTCTCAAACTATTTAAGAGAGGTGACCCCCCCATTGCAATTCATAAGCTTTGGCACCGGAATTGAAATAAAGAGATTTTGTCTGGGACTACACTCTTGTCTACTTGCTTAATGAATGAATGAGTTTAGGACTGGCACTGCTTTTCTTCTGCAATAAGATATATCCGGCATAGTTTTTGTATATTTCCTTGTACCTGTTTACTTGCAAGTTGAAGGAGGCAATTCTGAGAGAGGCGCATTGGTGGGGGGACTTGCCCTGTGCTGGATCTCGGTAATTGGTTATCAGGAAGTTGAACTTATTTATGATTTCTTCTTCTTGTACTTCTTTTAGCTTACATTTCCCGTTTATTTGCCATTCTGATTGATTTTCCTTGGACTGGCAGGCAAACAGGGGCGCTAGGGACACTGGCAGAAGCAGCTCTTCACCAAAAGCTTGCCCGGAATCTTATTTGATCTCAAGAAAGGCATTCTTCATCATCCAGGAGGTCATCAACAATGATTTAGGCATGTTTCTCTGGTAAGTTCTCCAACTTTTGATTTTCATGCATTGCCCATCAATAATGTTCACTCAAAAACCCTCGTTTAGCATTAGGAAAAATCACCAAACCAATTTGCACTAGGAATCTGCAAATTCGACGATCTGGGTTTTGTGCAGCATACTGAAAAAACCATCTCTCACTCAAAACCATCTAGATTGGAATCCTCTGCCCCCCTCCTGGCACTGGTCTCTGTCTGGGAGAAAACGCCCCCCTTCGGCAAGTCGACCATTTTCCCACTGTTTTTTGTCCGATTTCTTCTGGGTATTTTTCATTATCCAATATTTCATCCTAGCTAGTGTGTAGGAAGCCATAATTGTCAGTATCAGCTTCGTCCTGGGGATTCCTCAATCATCCGCTTAAATCCCCCCATGGTCCGAATTTGATCATTTCCACCAGCACACTAAAATCCTATCTCTGACTTAAATCTTTGTAAGCCATTTGTTTTAAACACCTAAGTGACATTTCCAATCTCAAATAACAACCCCACTCAGGTATCCTTAATTTGTGGCTTTTCCTTAAATCTAGGGTTTTAGACACTCACCTTACGAATTCTCCGTTAGGAATCTGATCTGGTGATTTGTCTTGGGCCTCTCCTTTCAAAATTGATCTGGGTCTCCTCGTTTGTCAAATCTCAAATAACAACCCCTAAGTGACATTTCCAATCTCAAATAACAACCCCACTCGGGTATCCTTAATTTGTGGCTTTTTCTTAAATCTAGGGTTTCAGACACTCACCTTACGAATTCTCTGTTAGGAGTCTGATCTATTGATTTGTCTTGGGTCTTTCCTTTCAGGATTGATCTGGGTCTCCCCCTTTGTCACTTGGGCTTCTCTAGTGGCATCAAGCGAAGGAATCCTTAACCGATGTGACAACCATCCATCTTTTGGGGGTTAGGGTTTCCGTAGGTCACAGCTTTGGTTACCTATCTCCTCTGTCGTCCTGTATAGGATTTATTCGGATAGATTCGAAAGATGTCACTAATCAATGACCGGCAAGATGAGGACTACGACAACGACGACGATAATGATCCATCGATGATGACATGTCCAAAAGTGTTAATGATTATGGCGAGAGAATACCTTCCAAGTTAAGAGGGAGTGTTGTTGTAAATGTAACTTTGAAAAATATTATGTTGTATATTATTGTTGTATTTTATCGTACCCTCGTCAGAGATGTTTTTCCTCCATTCAAGATGTCATTATTATGTTTGGTCATTGAGGTAAAACCTATGTTGTAAGTCGAGGCAATAGTCTCCAGAAGAATTAATGTAAAATGCATTTTTTGAGTCTCATTGGGAGAAGTCGGCTCTAATAGGTCAAGAGGTCTGCCCAGTAGGGTTTTAGGTCATGTCACTTGAAGGGTATAAATAGGGAGGCGCCCTCCCTCATTTATATAGACACTCACTCACTCACTCAATTCATATGAGGAGAGAGAGAAGACAAGTTCCACTAGAGGAGAAAGAGAGAGAGTTGCAGAAAACTTTTTATTTTTTGGTTTTCCATCTTGTGATATTGTATTAGTCACGAATATATCTTTGAGGAAGTTAGCAAGGTTTTCTCCTTTATGGTTTTCCCAGGGAAAATCTTTGTCTCTTATGTATCTTATTATGCTTGTTATTCTTTCAGTTAAAGATCATAATCAAATTAAATTAAAGTTAAAACTCTAACCCCCATGCCATATAGTCATATGCTAAAGTAATTCACTCTAGGGGTAGCTAATCCCTAAAGGAGACTTATAGTACTCAGTGACCATGACTAGTAATATGTCACATAGCATAACCACCTCAACAAATGGAAGTCCACAGTCTTGATAAAACACGACTTAAATCTTAATACAACACAAGATCATCTCCACAATTGTAGATCCATTCTCATAGGGTATTGTTAATAATCACACAACTTATAGTTGCCCCACACATGGTATCCTATTCAGGACGGTAGAGGAGACAAGAAACTAAAGAGGTGAACTACAAGTATCCAACCCCGAAATATGGATTGGTTGTCACGCTGGTTAGGACACCCTTCGCTTTATGCCACAAATAAGCCAAGTGACAAAGGGGGAGACCCTGATCTAACCTAAAACGAAAGACCTAAAGCTAACAGACCAGATCAAACTACAGAAATAAAGTATGTCAGGTGAATAGTTAAGAAACCCTAGATATGAGAAGGATAGCCACTAAAAAGGATACTTCGGACAATCAGGGTTTAAATAGTGAACACGTATCCCACAAAGTGTTTACATTAAGTGACCGTATAACTATTATGTATATCTAGGTAGTAAGTGCTAGTGCAAATGATCAATGCCACTACTCTAGGGGGATTGGAGGTGGAAAATTAGAGTATGCCCGAAGTGATGGATTGATGAACAATTAAGGTAAGATAGCACTTGATTATAATGTCTTGGGGATGGATTTAACAGTATCTAAAATTAGAAACCAAAAAATGGATAATAAAACAGGAAAATTAGCTGAAAACCCCAAGAGAGAGATTTGCCCAAAAACCACTGCCTTGCCCACAGGGAATATGGAGTCCTTAATGATGATGTTTTTGAAAACCCACCTAGCTCTAGGGAATAGTGAAATAACCCAAAAACGTTTCGCCAAAAATCCTAATGGAATGACCCAGAGAATTTTTTAAAGGTTTTAATTAAGGTTTTGATTATTCGCCAGGTGTATTGAAAATTAAAACAAAATAAATACTAACAGAAATACCTGGAAATCTTGTAGATGCCAAGTGCAATGACACTTTACCCCTGTTTGACGCAATTCAGGCGAATTTGATGAAGTTCCAAGCTAAATCGAATTTCCCGAGTTGAGCTAGTGCGCCCCTCTTCTTGCAAGAGCAACCTACGCCACGTTAGAATAGATCCACGAAAAAAGAAACTACGAATGCAAAATAAATCAAGAAGCATAACCTAAGATCAAAGACACATTATAAAAACCCCTTGATTGCCAACATCTTCAAATGGAGAGTTGGATCTCTCATAAAAAAACGCCCCAAGAGAGGACGCCCTCCTGCAAACAACACGACTCTCACAATATTTGGAACAAACATAAATTAACTAGAAAACCTCCAAGAAATCATTTTTCAATCAAGCACGAGAACAATCTATGACAACGAAGACACATGATCCCTCTGAAAAATATTTTCTCTATTCCAATAGCCAAGAGTCAAATTTCTCAATGAGATACAATGAGGGGGGTCTCTTATATATATAGATTTTGAGAGACACAAACCCTATCTTACTTTTTCATCCAAAGATTGAGATTAAAACATCATCAATGAGGGAGATTACATCTTTTATTTTTACATGGATCAATATAATTGAGGGGGGCGAATTACCTCATAAAACTCATTTTTTCAACATGATAAATCATTATTTTTGCAAGTTTGACATTTAGGGGGCATTGGGGGGTCATTAGGGGATCCCCCCATACATATTTCTAAAGATACAACTTGATTTACACATGCTTATTTTGGCCATTTTGTGCAATTTCTCCCTATGGGGGACGTCCTCCCTATGAGAGCCAAAAATAAAATAAAAAAATTTGGAACATCAATTGTCTGAAACTAATGCAAATATGTCCAGAGAGCCATAATAAATCATCCAGAGAAATTCCCTTGCTATTTCCTTAACCACACAAGACAAATCGATTTCTTCAATGATTTCTTAGTTCATTTTTTTGTGGTAGACCCTCTGAAAATAATACTAAATCATCATAAATTCATTCAGGCTGAGAACTAGGGCAAGCTGACTACTCAGAAGTGTCAAGAGACGTAGTAGAATGGTACAAGTGAATACTCATACCCCCTGGAGCACTGTGGCGCCCTAGGAGAACCATAATAACTGCAATATGTCTTAAACCAACACCCGCGGGTTCTCCTGGCCCGGAAAGATCAAGGCTTCGACAAGTTTTGTTGCACAACTCAAAGCCGAGACACAAAACAATATGGAATCCATCATGCATAGGGGTCAAAGTGGGGAAGATGTTCTTCAATCTCATAGGTCTCAGTCAATCATTGGTCATGGGAAGAAACTCAATTATGGATGAGCTGGATGGATGGGGACAAGTGATACATGGAACAAGCAAAGCACTAAGGTTTAAAAGTTGTGTAAAACATGGCATAAGCAATAGTCTTCTACATCAGATTCTTTAATCATTCTCAACACAAGTTTAAGAATCAATATACATATAATATAGACATAGGTCACCATAATCATCATAGCACAACAAGTCCAAGATGTTAGTATACATTAGAGAGCAAAAACCCACCAAAGAGCCATATACCTGATCTCACCATATACATGTCTCTATCTAATATGCCCATCTGTAAACTATGTACCATATCTAATGCTCTTCTCAAAAGAACTAGGTCACCACTGAAGTCATCTCAAAGGACAAAGAGATCTCAGGAAGGCAAGGAAATACTTTGTATTTGCTGCTGAACCAAGGCTCTGAATGGCTCATGCTATAATATTGATCCATGTTGTATCTTCGTCAATAAGTTAGGCTCAGAGGAAAAGAGAAAATCTACATGTTGCATTCCGGTAGCCCAGCTACAATATATTTGTGATAACAGGTACCTTCTATGAGAATACTTGACTTGATATTACTCACAAGTCTAGTCTTGATATTACTCATAAGAATCAACTTGATATTACTCACAAGCTTTACAATACAACATCACCGCCTCAATCATATGGGGATACATAGGACTTGATACGACTCACAAGTCTGACTTGATATTACTCACAAGTCCGTAGAATGACTCCTGATGTTGTACAATCAACGAAAGCACTTTTTGTCAAGTAGGGGAAGGTAACCATATCTCTTGTTGAGCCGATGCTAGAAAGAGAGTCAAACAAATTGAGAACATGAGAACTACACCCCCAAGTTTGTAGAGGATGTGGTGATCTTGATGTAGGACAGTTTTGTAAGAATGGTAGGAAGGTGAATATGAGATTTGTTAAAAGAACAGGGTGGTGTTGAGGTTTTGTACAAAAACATTTTATAGTTGTTATTATTTGCATTATCACAGGATTCCATGAATTGTATGTACAAATCCCTACTATTCTCGAGACAATGGCATTACTTGTATCGTCAACTCATACCTTTCTGACTGTGGACAAATTAGAGGTTTTTGTTTCAAGTGTCAAGGCTAACACTTAAAAATATGAATAGATGTCATAACTTTAGGTTGGATTCATTAGAAACAAGTCAAGTTCATAAAATGTGGACCTAGTGACATACACGCAGGCCATGGTTTTAAATTTTCAAATCTCTCACATATATCATAAGGAGGTTAAAAATGATTCCAACATTTGCATGTTGTCACCCCCCATTTTGCATCGGAGTCTACATGTGATCTTTGTCACATTTTCTGTAGGGGTATCATTGTTGATGGAGCTTTCCTTGTTTCCCATACACATTGTTGCAATTTCCTATTGTTAACGATGACCTAGAATGGGTCTTGGTGCAAGTAGTTATGGGTTGGAATGAAGCTAAAGGTGGTCAACAACACTCTTAAACTCCAGACCGTTGCTTACAGTTAATAGTTTGATATCATAAGAGGTTCAAAAGTGTGTTGATTCCAACATATGAATGGTGTTACCCCCATTTTGCATGGGAATGCACGTGTGATATTTGTCTCATTTACAGTAGGGGTATCATTGTTGATGGAGCTTGTCTTGTATCCTTGTTTCACATTGTTATAATTTTCTATTGTTAACGATGCTCTAACATGGATCTTGGTGCTAGTAGTCATGGGTTGGCATCAAGCTAAAGGTGGTCACTAGCCCTCTTACACTCCAGACAGTTGCTTATAGTTGACAGTTTGATACAGATCCATGATCAAATTTTATCTATTTGTTGCATTCATACTTCGACAATAGTTACATACCTTAATAATTTGGGCATGAATGTATCTCATTACTTGTTGGCACAAGTTCAAAGATTTGGGTAGGATTTGGAAGTTTCTTTTAACTGTGGTGTTGATATATCTTGTATTGCACATTGTAAATCACAGAAGTAACAAACAATGGGTAAAAAGCAACTGGAATTGGATACCCCAAACAAGAAGATGAAATAGAAAGACAATCTCAATATCTCCTAATGGCATGCTTTTATAATGGATCTGAAAACTGGAAGCCTATGGGGATGGTTGACATGGAGCATTTATTCAAATGCACCCTGGTAGATCTGTTGAGTGAACCTATGATCATAAACGTTTAGCCCTTTCTGGAGACTTCTTTAGCAGCAGAAATTTGAACATTATGACAGCCTTTGTAATTCCCTTTCTGGGCAACAAAGAGGCAGATTAGAATTGGTTTGTTGGCACAGTAAATGATTGAAGTCAGCCCAGATTTTTTACATGTTCTTGAATGATTTCAGACCCAAAGCAGTTTGATATATTGGCCTGCAAAATATAACCATGAGCTATTGCAAGCAGCAACAAAAAAGGGGGCATTTAGTTGATCTGGTCAGGACGATAGGTGAAGATGAAAATTCCCCTTGACATAAATAAAGAACAAAACACCATCATGAGGGGATCTCCTGCTTTTGCAACATTTTTAGATCACATTTATTTGGGGTATTTGCATCAAGAATAAGTATTGTGTTATACCAGAATCACATGAACCCTTCATTTCAGGTATGTCCCTTCAATGGTCATTTATACACGCCAAGTTGATGATGAGAAATGGACCTGCAGGCTACTTTGAATGTACCCAGGATATAGGCGACCTGTTATAAGCAAAAGACTAGGACCAACTTGTCCCTGAGGACATTCCCAGGGCCAACCTGTGATGATCTTGATCATTACTCATATTTATATACAACTTGGGATGTATTTCTGCTTTTATTTTGTGGCAGATTTGTGTTTTTAGGAGAGGGAGAGGTCAAACCTGTTGCAAACATGTGATTATCTTGTCCCTTCCTTTTTGTGCCCAGTCTACAGGGCAACGTAGTAGCAGAACTCTCATTCTCTGCAAACATTATCCAGGTTTGTGCAATCTCTTGTAGCAGAACCTCATGTTTGATGACCTTTTATTCAACACCATTGATCTTGTAGCAATTCAAGGGTGAACTATTATGTTGAGGCAAAGAAGGTGCCTAGAACAGTTCAAAGGAAGGAGTGCCCTAGTGCATGTTGTGTTGTTTGGTTTTGAAGGGTATATACCTAAGGAAAAGAATGTTTTATCTACTTGAAGGTCGAAAACGGCTTGGTCAAGGGGCATTACCAGAGGATGTTGATTTTTCCATTGCAGCATCGAGAGCAATTCTCTTAGGAGAATAGAGACATCTGGTCAGGAACCAAAAATGTGGAAGCGGTCTAGCACTGGGGGACTCAGTCTAGAGTTGAGTGACCATTCTGTTGAATGGACATATCTGGTCAGAGACCAAGATGTGGAACCAGTCCAGTACTGGGGGACTCAGCCTAGAGCTGAGTGACCATTCTGTTGAAAGGAGACATCTGGTCAAGGACCAAGATGTGGAACCAATCCAGTACTAGGAGACTCAACCTAGAGCAGAGTGACCATTCTGTTGAATGGAGACATATGGTCAGGGACCAGGATGTGGAAACAGTCCAGTACTGGGGGACTTAGCCTAGAGCTTAGTGGCCATTCTTTAAATGGAGGAACCTGGTCAGTTACCAAGAATTTAACCTAGTACTCAGCCCGGGGCTGAGGGCCATTCTCCGAGAGAATGGAGGCGCTTGGTCTATTACCAAGTATTTGACCTTGGGTCAAATTATGCAGCCTATGGCTAAGGCACCTGGTCTGTTACAAAGATATCACTATAAGCCCTAGACCGGATGTGGGAATGTGAGGCACTCTTACCCTCGATCTGTGGGATTTGTGATCTTCTCCAACGATTAGCTACCCTTGGTTAAGAGACCTAGTACCGGATCTTGGTGGCACTGAGAGTTTGAAATAAAAGCATTAGTAATTCTCTCTATTTATCATGATGTACTTTGAGTGGGTTTGAAGGACTCTATGACCACTTATTTTGAATACTGGGCACTTGGTAAAGGCTAAGAGGTAAAAGGTACAAATACATAAGGACCTTTGGACCACAGGGCACTTGAAGAAGGCTTAAAGGTAGAAGTAAAAAATGCATGAAGTACTTGGAAAAGACTAAAAGGTAAAAGTCAAAAATACATAATACCCTTGGACCACCAAGGAGTCAAAGTGAAAATACATAAAAGGTCTTTAGTACCTTAAAGGTAAAAGTCAAAAGACAAAAGAATAAAATATTATTATTTTGTCTTTTTAAGTTTTGGTCCACTTACAGGTGATTCAAAGGATATAAAAGAAGATCAATCAATTTCATTATTACACTTTCTCATGATCTTCTAGCCTACAAAGGGAGATTTTCGTTGGTCCTTGAAGAGAAGAAGGTTCTTGTGTTTATGCCCTAGTATGGAGGTATCTAGCTAGGGCATCTACACCTACTACTGTCATACCCTAAAACAGTTAGGGCATCTTACGTCTTCAGTTCTAAAGCAGAAACCCTACAGCTAAGGGTATTCATCTTCCACTTCACGGCTAAGCAGAGTTAGGGTATCACTGCCATTATTCACAGGAAGAAACTAACCTTCATGGGAAGTCACTGAGTCAATCCAGGCAGGCCTCCTCTCCCTCTCTCAGCAGTCATTGAATTGATCCCGGCAGGCTTGAGCATAGTGTCCTCGATTACGGGCAGTTTGTTCACTGTTCGGGCATACTACTATCTCTTTCTTGGCTGCTCATCAAGCCCACGAATAGACTGCTCATACTTTTGTTCAATAGAATGATGACTTGAGTAGCCTTCCTCTAACTCGGGCAGCATAAAATATAGCTCAGGCAATTTTCCTCTAGTCTCGAGAAGTTTTCCTCCAGTCTCAGGCAGCTCTAACAGGCTGCCATTACTTGCGGGGCAGCAAAACAGTATCCACGGGCAACCCAGAATTAACTTCAGGCTACCTATCATCTTCTCCGGGCAGCTCCAGGACCTTCTCGGGCACCAGAGCAAGGCTCAAGCAATTGTTGAAAGTTCCACAGACAGTTTTGAGGCTTGGGTAGCTTCTGATACTCTCACCTCTTCTCAGGCGGCAATCACGAAATCTAGGCACCAAGAAATTGGACTTGAGTAGACAAAAACAAGTTTCGGGCAGCTGCACTAAATTTGGGCAGTCCACAGGAATTCACGGGAAGCTCTGTTTTGTTGACTTTGGGCAGCTCCAGCAGAAGAACTTCAGACAGTGAAAGTATCCTTAGGCAAACATTTTCTGCAAATCTCGGTCACCAAGACATAGTCTATAAATTTGGACAATAAAAGGAAATCTGGATAGATGAAGAAAACTTGGTTTGAAAGATTTTGTATAACATTCATCTTAGAATTCTGAGACAAACTCAGTCATCTCATTTAAGAGATGAACCACTAATGCTTTTGGGGTTTTTGTCCTTTAAAGCTTTCCCTGTGAAAAACTATTGTGTTCAATGTGTGTGATGTTGTTGATGTTTCTACTGCACTTGTCTATCACTATCTTACAGTCTGCAAAAAATTTAAAGTATTCATGCTAATGCTAAAATTCAACAGAGGAAACCTCCAGCTTGTGAAGCATAGTTAAAGGGGCCAAGCCACCTATATTGAGGGATGAGCCCATTTGTATGGGGCGGACCTCTTATCTTATGGACCCTTGGTGCACTTGTTGGATTTATTTGGGGATCATCCACCTAGCCTTATCATATTTTGAGCTAGCTTTATCCCCTGAAGTCATCCCATATTTTGAGCTTCTAAAGGCTGGTATGGTCGTTTTTATTTTGGAATGATTCTAGGGTGGATAAGCACTAAATCTAGAGTACTTCTCCCTTATTTTATGGATCTTGCACATACTTTAACAATTGTTCTATTGGAGCATTCTGTAACGGCCTTGGTGCGGAGGCACCTTGGACAACTCACCCCATTCAAACGAGCTTGGCATGGGAGCTCGCTCAAGACACCCAAGGCATGGCAAGTCAGTCACAAGACAGTTTGAGCGCTCAATATTTTTGCATGAGTGCCTAAAGAGTCGAGCGCCCACATCAGGCAAAACCACACCTAAGCAAGCACCCACAACAATAGCTCAACAAGACAACTCAGGTGGAGCGTGTCCCCGGCAGGTATGTGGGGAAAACGCTAAAGTAGCACAGACGCATTTATTAGAGCACTAGGTAGAAGCTTGGGGTATGTCGCAAAGGATGGGGCATGCACCCACACCAAAGACACCTTAGCATGGCAAGCGGGTGCAAATAAACGAGCAACATGAGTGATGTTGACACCAAGGCACAAGGTGGCGTCTAAATGGATGAGACGTCAGCTTGGATGGAGTGCAACCATGCTTGGGTTGAACTCTCACATGATGCATGCCTATATATACGTGACGAGGAATTTCAACCAAGGCAAAAGCAAATTTGTGAAGTGACAAGTCCAAGCGAACTAAGTAAGGGGTGACCAAGGAGACAAATATTGCGTCGAAGCCGTAGGGGTGTGCCTTGGACGTTTTGGGAGCCTATCTTCTACGAAGGTTTGGTAGAGTTCTATGCAAGAGGCAAAGGATGCGATAATCAGGTCTACGGTGACACCAAAGAAGGTCAAAACCAAGTAGCCAGAATCTTGGGCTTCCCTTTAAGTAGTCAACCAACTTAAGCGCTCCTACAGTTGAGTTGTCCTTAGAACACCCTTCGAACTATTGTACTCTTGTATTTATTGTAATCTTGCAAATTCTATATAAGAACTCAAGCACGCTCAGTTTCGGGGTACCATCACTTATATTCTTGTGTCTCTTGGTTTTGTCTATCTAATAAAGGAAAATGTATAAAGGGAGTAGATCTGAGAGCTATGATGCAAAAATGGCGAAACTACCATTATCATGGGGCACTGGAAACATTGGAAGCATTAGGAGTATCTCTCTTACTATCCGAGGCCGATTAGAGGAAACCAAGAAGAGTACTCTATCTGGAGGAAGAACTCGAAGAGATAGAATGTTACGTTGCACTTGTACCCTGCGCACCTTCAGTTGTATCCCAGGGAGAGAGGGCCAAAATTTTCAACCAGGAGGGGTGTTATCGAGCAATGGTAGTCATGGTTGGGCCCTTTGGTCATCCTTTAGGGGTACTATGGCTTAATGGCACTCTGACTGTCCTTTATTGAGGTTTTTAACCTCGGGGTTGGTGTCCAGGGCCCCTAAGGGTTGACCATTGGGTCACATGGCTCCATATCCTATTTACGAGCTCTTGTGGTCTTTGTTTCAGATATGATACACTCGTCTTCATTCGCAACCACTTTGGACACCCTCCTTGCCCTTCAGTCAGTGGCCACCTGCTCTCCCTGGCCTTATCTCCTCAGAGGAAAGACACCCTCTATGCTAGGCCTTTTCATGCTTTGAGGAGGGCGTTGAGGGATTTTATAGCATTCTAGGGATTAGATAGGGTATAACGCCCTCCCTCCAGCTCACTCCAGCCTTTCGTTCGGATTGATCCGCGTATTTGAGGGTGTTTTGGCACCTGGGGGTACAAATACCCCAGGTAGCCTACCTTGAGCTTACCTTAGGCTATATTTTATTATTATTTTCTTTTAATTTTCAGTTGACATTTTATAATTTCAAGTTGTCTTATTTTAAGGCATGTGGGACTGGATATTTTAAAAAAAGTGAGTGTGAGATCATATAAATAGATCTCCTCACTTTCATTTTAAAGAATGAACTTATGGGAGAATACACTATTCACTTGTTTTACCCCTGCTAGGGCTCTTTGGATGGACAGGCTCCTCTTGAGGAAGCTTTTCTAGGTTAATGCAAGCTTTTACTAGTAATTCTTTGGTGAAGTTCTTTGCTTGGTGATGTTTTGATTTGTTGGATGACCAGGAGCACAAAAGAGTCAGGCTTCTCATCTTTTTCTTTGAATGTTGGTGGATGTGCATGTTCAAGTTTTAGTGGTAGCCCTAATGCTGCACTTTTTCCTAGAATAAGCCATTGCCTTTCATTCTTGTCACCTTAGAAAACTGAGGCATGTCTCCTTGTGAGGGTGCCCTAGGGTTTCTCCTTAGTTTTTCTAGGCTAGTTGCTTGACCTAGGAACCAGCCTTGAAAAAATCGTCGCTTTCTCACGAAAAATCGCCAATATCGAGATTTTTGCTCCAAGACGATTTTTCGACGAGCAAAAATCACGTTTTTTTTTAAATTCGCCAAGTCGCGATTTTTTTGAAAACCACGCAGGTCGAAGGAAAAAATCGCCCATGCTGCTAATCTGCAGCTTAGAAAAGGGAAAAACGGGTTTTTTTATGTCATTTGGCAAAAGAGTTTGTTGGAAGTGGAGGAGAAGGGCTTGAGGAGACCACCAACACCTTTGGAGGCTTTCAAACACCATTTAGCATCTCAACCAAGGATTTTTGTGGAGCAAGCGTTCAAGGTATGTGCATTTTATCCCAATGTTTTTCTATCTTTTCCATGGACTGTTTAAAAGACTTCTTGCATTTTTTCTTGCATATTTATTTTACTATTTCTTTGCCTATTTCTTGCATATTTCTTTGCTATTTCCACTTACTATTTTTCCATTGATTTCCATGCCCAAAAAAATGAAAAACAGTCCCAATGTAAATGGGGGTTTTAAAAATTTTAAAATTAGAATGGAAAATAGCATCCTTGTTTTTTTTATTCTTAGCCACCCTCCTCTTCTTATCTCTCATGGCTTAAAATATAAATTTAGAGGTCTAATTTTTTAAGCTATAATGTTGTTATTTTTTTCCAATGGAGTTGAATGTAATTTTTTTTTGTTTTTGTGCCTTGGGGTTGCATTTGAGTTGAAGCATTCCAATTGCAAAAATGCCAAAGATATTGGACCCATTTTGGCAGTATGGTGAGCCCGAGGATGGCATCAATAGGCAAAATTTGACTTGCAAATTATGTGGGCATCACATGTCGGGAGGGGTTAACAGGTTGAAATACCATCTAGCCAAACTACTTGGCCATGATGTTGGCCTTTGTACTGCAGTGACCCCATAAATCATGAGATCTACCCATGATGCCATCCATGAAAAAATGAGAAAGAAGGATGAGATCGTTGCAAACAGAGCTGAGCTTGCAGCTTTTGGCCAAGCAAGAAGTTTAGGTGCATCTCTATCTACCACTATCGGTGAGGGTAGTGGGAGGGGATCCACAGCTGCACCTCTTGGGAGGGCGGGGATCGTATCCCATTTTGTTGGACCAGGATCACAACCTTCTATCAAGTCAGTTATAAAGAAATCGGAAAAGGTAGAAGCAGACAGGGTAATGGTAAGTTGCCTTTACTGGAGTCACATACCTCTCAGCATTGTTAAAAACAATCCATTTTGGCAGCTGATGTGTGATGCCATTGCAGTGGTTGGCCCAGGGTATAAAAGTGCCACCTTTGAGGAGTTGCGGGGGCCAATCCTTTAAGCAGAAAAGATGGACATCAGTACTAGGTTGGCAGAGTTCAGGCAGTCATGGGAGAGCATTGGATGCACAGTCATGTCAGATGGGTGGACAGACGATAAGGGTAGAAGCCTTATCAACTTCTTGGAACATTGTCCTAGAGGTACCATGTTTGTAACATTAGTTGATGCATCGGCACATGTAAAAGATGCAACACTTTTATGCGAGTTGATAGATGGGTTCATCCAAGATATTTGGGCGCACAGTACCCTTCTTTGTTTTGGACTCCATGCGCAGCTCATTGCATCGATTTGATGTTGGAGGATATGGGGAAAATTCCCTTTATCAAGGTGGTGATTGATTAAGCTAGGGCCATCCCCAAGTTCATTTACAACCATGGTTTTGTTCTTAGTCTCATGAGGAGGCACACCAAAAACAAGGAGTTGAAGCGTCCTGCAATCACACATTTTGCCACCACATTTATTACTCTTCAGTCTTTGCTTCAATGTCAGTTTGAGTTGAAGTAAATGTTTGTTTGTGATGAATGGCGTGATTGTGCTTACAGCAGGAGAGAGGATGGGAAAACCATTTCCAATTTGGTGTACACTGATGCCTTCTGGGAAGGAATGGAGGAAGTGTGCTCGGTTAGTGAACCTTTAGTGAGGGTTCTGCGACTTGTTGATGGTGATAAGCCCGCAATAGGCTATTTATATGAGGCCATGGATAGGGCCAAAGAGACCATTCGAAATTTCTATGTGGGAAAGGGTGCCCCAGGGCATGACAGGCACATGTTGTTATGGGAGTTGATTGATACTCGATGGACCGAGATGCTTCATCGACCCATTCATGCAGCAGGACTCTTCCTCAACCCTGCATTTGCCTACAAATGCAATTTTGATTTTGATGGTGAGGTTTTGGAGGGGCTTCTCACTTGTATTCAAAGGATGATACCTGATTATGACACTCGCAATGCAGTCAATCGCCAGATAGAGGTGTATCGGGATGGTACTGGAGTATTCAGCTTTGCTGATGCTATCCATGACAGGACCGAATTCATGCCAGGTAAGTTATTAACTTATTAGACCGTTTTCACTTTTTAAGTTTTCGCCTTTATTTGAAAGATGAATTATGATTTATTTATATTTATTTCTTGTTTGGTGTGGCCACCTGGTGGCGAACCTATGGTGTGAGGACACCAAATTTACGGAAATTTGCCATCATAATCCTTAGCCAAACCTGTACAGCTTCGGGATGTGAGAGAAATTGGAGTGTATTTGAAAAAATACATGCAAAGAGACGCAGAAGGTTAGAAACTTAGAACTTAGAATTTGAACAAAGCAATTGCATTTTAATGTTTAATGCAATTTATGAATCTACGATCCTCTAGACTCTAAATTTTTTTTTATTACCCTCTTACAGGTTGGAGTTCACACGTCTTAATGACTTGGTGTATGTTCATTACAACCTCCGCTTGTGGATGGCACAGATACAGAAAGAACCAGATGCAAATGCCATCTCCTTGGACAATATTGATATATTGTCTAAGTGGAGGGTGGAGATTGAGACTCCTATCATGGAGGAGGCACCTACATGGCTAGAGGAGGGGCAAGAGGAGGGGCAAGTGGAGGAGGAGGAGGAGGAAGAGGAGGAGGAGGTGGTTGGAGGCACCATGGAGGGTGATGTGCTAGCATCATCACCACCTTCTACACCACTTGATACATCTAGTCCTCCATCCATCACTCAGCGTCAAGTATTAGATGCAGGCTCAGGGCCTTGTACTGCTACTTCTAGTGCTAGGGGCAGGCTCGACAAAAGACCCATGATATATCCCCGTAAAAGGGGAAGAGGGCATTGATATTAGATAGCTAGATGCTAGTTTTCCTTAGATACATTTATATATGTGATGTCATTTTGTATTATTTAAACTTTATACACTTTTGAGTCCTTGATTGGACAACTATGATGTTTCAGACTTTCAGTATCAACTTTGATGTATCGTTTTATATTTGGCATGACTACATGATGATGATACATATCAGTGCTTTCTTCATATTTATGTTCCAATATGTTTTTATGATGTTATTGTTGCTATATATGTTTAAAATTCTAAAAAAAATGCATGTATTTTCTATTTTTTAATGTTTGCAGACTTTTGCCGACTTTTGCCGATTTTTTCACCGATGTTGCCGAGAAGTTGTATTCAGGACCCTCGCTGGCTTTTTGCCGAGGCCGACTTTTTCAACATTGCTAGGAACTCTTCCTCTCTAGGTTAGACATCCTCCTTATATACCTAGGTTGTGGTAGGGCTTTTTTCTAGGGTTAGTTCCCTTGGTTTCACACATTTTCTCTTCTAAAAAAAACCTAGTTCTAGGGTTAGTTTAGGATTAGTTTTAGGTCAAATTTAGGTCTGCAATTTTATGTTAGAAATCCTAAAAATCAAAAAATTAATTTTTTTGCACTTTTGGGCCTTCCTAAATTTTCAGCCACCTTCCCTACAATTTCGCCCTGGCCTCTAAAGCCCTAAAACCCCTAAGACAGAATTATAGGGAACCCTTGAAATACAAAAATCGCAAAATTTTCCCCAAAAGGCCCTAAAACAGTCCTAATTTTACCCTAAACCTACGCATCTTCTCCCTTCTAACCCTTGTTTCCCTAGACACAGACCTTACAATCTGTTGCTATCCACTCTGAGCCCTAGTATCCTCCTCTTTTCATCTTCAATGCCTTAACAACCATTCTCCTAACACCCTTGGATGCCCTAGTCTCCCTCTCTTTACCCTTGGGCTCCTCCAGGACAGTCCTCTCCCTCTCCATCCTTTTCACTTTTGGGCAGTACTTTAGGGGTTTGACAGTCCATGTTTTAGTCCCCTCTTCGCAGGCACACAACCTACCCTTTTCAATGGCAGCCTATCCCAAATACTTTAAAATGACCTATACTAGATCCTACTTACCTCTCCATTTTAACCTACACGTGCACAAATAAGAGGTTAGTAAATGTTGATATATATGCGTGTTTTGACTTGCTGTAAAGCACTGTAACCTTACCTTGGATTAACTCAATGCATATGGAATCAATGTTCAATGCCTTCAAGAATGCAATTTTACAAGACTGATACATACTACTGGCATAACAATTACTACTGTTGTCATAATACACACAATTACCACAGAAACACATACTTACTTCAATCGTTGACATCTGTTAGTTATTGCAAAATTGGTTAAACCTGTTAGATTTTTATCATTTAAGCAATATGATCTTAGGATCTTATCTGAGAGAATAGCATGCACATCAATCAATCACAAGAGATAATAGACACAAAGATTTTCCTCGAGGAAACCATAAAGGAGAAAACCCCGCAACTTCCTCAGAGATAGAATGAGCACCAATGGCAACAGTAAAGCCCAAAGACAAAAAGATGATCTCCAACAGTTGTTCTCTCTCTCACTTGAGCGAGCTTCTTCTCTCTCGCCTATGCGCTATAACTGGGTGAGTGTGTATTTGAAATAGAGAGTCTCACTCTCTATTTATAATAGTTTCCGACTTGACAATCACTTACCAGGGCCGACTTCTCTAGGAGAGTATAATAACCCTGGTGCCCCGAAACTGTGGGGACTTTGACCCCTGATCAACTAGGAGGGTTAACCTCTATGACTTTACATAACTTGTTTACATTTATTATTCTCCCGATAGGAACATCGAGGATCAATGAAATACAATATATGAAATATACAAGTGAATACATTCCAAAGTTACAAATACATCAACACTCCCTCTTAACTAGGAAGGTATTCTCTTGACACAATACATCAACACAAGTCTTCGTCACTGGATCAAGTCTGGATCATCATCGGATCATCATCAAAGTTGGATCATCACTGGATCATCATCATCACTGCTTACGCTATCTCGATCAATTGGTGCTATATCTCAATTCTTCTCGTCATAGGAAGTTCTACAGAGCCAGCCCTTTTTCATGTTGGTTGTAGGCCTAGACTCCATGTAGGTCTTCATCTTCTTCAGCACTTATATCTGACCATGGAAGGAACACATCCATGTCAGAAAGGCCCGCCCAGCACTTACAATTGACCATGGAAGGAACACATCCAACATCCATGTCTGAAAGGCACGCCCATCACTCACATCCATCGGCATGGTAGGACACACCATCTACCATCCGAGGAAAGGCCCAACACTTACATCCACTGGCATGATAGGACACACCATCTATCATCCAAGGAAAGGCCCAGCACTTACATCTACTTACATGATAGGACACACCATCTATCATCCAGAGAAAGGCCCAGCACTTACATCTACTCGCATAGTAGGAAAGACCATCTACTATCCAGAGAAAGGCCCAGCACTTACATCTGACCCAGTCAGAAAGGCCCAACACTTACATCCTCTGGCATAGTAGGGCACACCATCTACTATCCAAGGAAAAGCTCAACACTTACATCCACTGGCATGGTATGACACACCATCTACCATCCATAGAAAGGCTCTACACTTACATCCACCGAAATGATAGGACACACCATCTATCATCCAGGGAAAGGCTCTGCACTTATATGTGACCATGGGAGGACCCGCCTACCACCATGTCAGAAGAGTTCCACACTTACATCTGACCATGGGAGGACACGCCTACCACCATGTCAGAAGGGCTCCGCACTTACATCTGACCATGGGAGGCCCCGCCTACCACCATGTCAAAAGGGCTCCGCACTTACATTTGACCATGGGAGGATCCGCCTACCACCATGTCAGAAGGGCTCACGGACTCATCACTTTCTCTTGGAAGGAACCTCGATCTGGAGAACACCAAGCTTCTCCCTGAAGTACTCAAACTTCACTCTGGCTAATGCCTTGGTCAACACATCAGCTATCTGCTTGTCCGTCACAACATACTGGAGCTTCACTGCTCCTCTCTGCACCATATCCCTGATATAGTGATATTTGATCTCAATGTGCTTTGACTTGTTATGGAACACCGGGTTCTCCGACAACTTCACACAACTCTGGTTGTCACAATATATACAAGTAGCATCCATCTGGAGATCAAACAAATCAGATAGTAGCTTCCTTAGCCACACTGCCTCACAACTAGCAGAAAAAGGCTGCGACATACTCTACTTCGGCTGTACTCAATGCCACATAGGACTACTTCCTGCTAAACCAAGAGATCACACCTGATCCCATACTGAAGCAGCACCCCGAAGTGCTCTTCCTATCAATGGCACTGCCTGCCCAATCCGAATCCACATAACCCTCCAGGTTAATCTTCTGATTCGCCTCATACTTGAGCCCATAATCAACTGTACCCTTCAAGTACCTCAAAATATGCTTTGCAGCAATCAGGTGAACATGTCTCGAATCCGTCAAGAACTGGCTCAAGGTGTTCACAGCAAAGCAAATATCTGGTCTCATGTTCGTCAAGTCATCAAGGACCCAATCATCTGACGATACATCGTAGAATCGACTGACTCTAATGAAGCATCACTCAATAGCATCAAATTCGATGCCATAGGTGTGGTCATGGCCTTGCAGTCCATCATCCCGAACCTATTCAGGATCTCTACTGCATACGTGCCTTGTCCTAGGGAGATTCCATATGTATTCTGTCACACCTCCATGCCTAGAAAGTAGTGCATCATACTCAAGTCCTTCATCTCGAACTCAACAACAAGCTCCCTCTTCGTGTCAACAATCAACCCATCCTCACCTATTACAAGCAGGTCATCTACATACAGTAGAAGTATCACTGGGTTCCCTTCTTCAACCTTGTAGTAAAGGTTGGAATCTGCTTTACTCTTGGTAAAGCCCAAACTAGTCATAAAGTTGTCAATCCTGCCGAACCATGTCCTAGGTGCCTATTTCAAACCGTACAGGGCTTTCTTCAATTTTAACACATGAGTTTCCCTATTATGTGTCTCAAAACCGAGTGGTTGCTCCACAGACACATCCTCTTCCACTACACCATTCAAGAAAGCAGTCTTGGCATCCATCTGGTGTATCTTCCATTTCATTACTGCAGTCAGAGCAAGTACTAATCTGATGGAAGTGTATCTAGCTACAGGTGCAAAAGTTTCTTCATAATCTATTCCTTCTTTCTGTGAGAAGCCACAAGCCACAAATCTTGTTTTATATTTCTTTATACTACCATCTGCAGCATGTTTGATCTTGTCGATCCACTTGGAAGTCACAACAGACTTCCCCTCTGGTCTTGGGACAACATCCCAGACATCATTCTTCATGATCAATTGATACTCCTCGATCATAGCATCCTTCCATTCTTTCTTCTCTGTCGCTTCTTCATAGTTGGAAGGTTCTGTTAGTTTTTCAAGCATATATATATTCGAGCAAAGTGTTTACTGTTCTTTTACTTTTCTTCCTCTTTAAACAAAACTTAGATCTTTAAACCAACAG
>LPNX010223933.1:587231-715385 GCA_001517045.1 Pseudotsuga menziesii
GTTCTTTATCAATGATGTCACATAATAGGGCTCCATAACCAGAGTAGGACCTAGTTCTTTTCCTCTCTCTGTGCATTTCTTCTAGAGCCCCATATCTTTCTGTACCTTGGATAGCCTCTCGTACCCATGCAGGTTTCCTCTTGTGAGGATTCTTCTCTTGGGGTGGATCTACAGGTTCCTAGGGTTCTTCTATTTCTCAATCTTCATCTTGATTTGCATCGTTCATAGTTGTATCTTGAATTCTGGGTACTTCTGTTTCTTCAGAGTCTTCAACTGGTCTCTTTCTGGATTTGTTGTAAGCTGAGTCTTCGTCAAATGTTACGTCTCTACTAATGTCATTCTTCTTGAATCCTAGGAAGTATATTCTGTAAGCCTTCGAGCTTTCACTATATCCCACAAATATACCCTTCTTCCCAGAAGGATCTAACATCGTCCTCTTTTCTTTTGGAACGTGTATGTACACTAGACAGCCAAATATTCTGAGATGACTGACTTCTGGTTTCTTGCCGAAAAAGACTTCTTCAGGTGTCTTGTTCTCGAGTACTCTGTGTGGAGTACGATTCTGTACATACACAGTTGTCCTGGCAGCTTCTGTCCATAGATGCATGGGAAGATCTTGATCATGAAGCATTGCCCTTGCAACTTCCATGATCTTTCTATTCTTCCTTTATACAACCCCATTCGGTTGTGGATTATATGGAGTGGTCAACTCCCTCTTAATCCCTGAATCTCTGCATAATTCTTTGAATTCATTTGATGTGAATTCTCCGCCATTGTCTGATCGAAAGGTTTTGATCTTCTTTTCTGTGTGGTTCTCGATCAAGGCTTTGAATTCTTTGAACTTGTTGAATACTTCATCTTTGTTCTTGAAGAAGTATATCCATGTCTTCCTAGAAAATCATCAATGAAAGAAACATAGTATACATACCCACTCAATGAACTGGATGACATCGGACCGCATACATCCGAGTGGATGATTTCCAAGATTCCTTTTGCGTTGCTCTCGCTACTTGGAAATGTCTTCTTTGTGCTCTTTCCTTGCGCACATCCTTTGTAAACACCTTCATGTTTTGCCTGTATTTCTGGAAGACCTTCAACAGCTTTGCTTGCAAGTGGTAGTGCCCTATAGTGCACATGCGTAAGCCTTCTGTGCCATAGTTCATTTGGCTCTACTGAGTCATGGACCAAGGCTTGTTCTGGTTGGCCCTTTAGCTTGTATAAGCCTCCCTCTTGCTCTCCAATCACTACTGCATCATCTATAGTTTTTCTCTCTTGCCACATAAGGACTTACAAATGCAACCCTTATGCCTTTTGCATCCAATGCAGATATGGAGAGGAGATTCTTCTTTAGTCCTGGTACAAACAAGACATCCTTCATCTTCATGGACTTTCTAGAGTCTAGTTTGTAGGAGGATTCACCGCCACCTTTTATTGGATACTGGTAGTTATCCCCAAGTTTCACCTTGTGAGGTGACTCATGTTCGGACAGTTTCACAAAAGATTCTTTGAATCCCATCATCCCCAAGTTTCACCTTGTGAGGTGACTCATGTTCGGACAATTTCACAAAAGATTCTTTAAATCCCGTCATATGCTTGGAAGCCCCACTGTCTATAAGCCAATCATTGCTTCCATGTGTGACAATTCTCGTGAGGGCAGAAATCAAAACATACTCTTCATCACTTGAAGAATCATCACTTTCTTGTTTGATTCTCTTTATGGAAGGTTCATCATCCTCTGCAGTATGAGCATGATGTCTTCTCTTGTTTCCCTTCTTCTTGTGAGAGTTACTCTTATTTCTAGGACAATCTCTGGCATAGTGTCCTCTCTCATCACAAGTAAAACATCTGAGTTTAGATAGATCTATGTTAGATCTTCTAGGGTTATCTTTCTGGTGAGAATGCTTACCTTTGGGATGATGATAGTCCCTTCTGCTTTTCTTGGAGTGTACTGTGAGAGCTTGATCTTCACTTCCCATCTTTTCTTCTCGGGCTACTATTCGAGCTTCTTGTGAGCATTCCTCCCACAGTCTACTAAAGGTGACTAGCTTTCTTCTAGCACAAATCCCTTGAATGAAGGAGTCCCATGACCTAGGGAGACCATTCAAGGTGGTCATCACAATCTCTGCATTCTCCACTTCTTCATTTACTGCTTCAAGTTGTTCTTTGATCCGAGAGACCCTTGTAAAGTATGATTATATGGTCTCCGCATTCTGGATCTTCACATTCTTCAACTGGTTCCTCAAAGTCATCTTCCGACTTATGTACTTTCCTTCAAACAGCTTGGTCAAGGCTTCAAATATCTCTTTAGGTGTCTTTAGGGAGAACAGCTATGGTATGAGGTGATCCTTGATTGAATCAGCAATAATCCTCTTAGCCATGATCAAGTTCTTCTTGTGTAAGGCCTTAGCCTCATCTCCCTCTGGAATTGGAACCTCTCCACTGATGTAGGAGTCCAATTCATTTTCTTCAAAAACTAGTGAGATCCTATACTTCCATGCTCGGAAGTTATCAGCCCCCTCAAGCTTTTCATCAAGCTTGGTGTGACGAGACATCTTAACTAAGAACCTCAAATGGAAATACAAAAGATTTAGATCTTACCAATTTGAGAAGCTGAAACTAGATCTGGAGCTGATATTCTGCAGTGTTGGTTTTCTAGTTCCAAGGCAAATTAGGGTTTCACTTTCCCCAAATTCTACCCAACCAAACCTCGATTTTGATCTCTAAACTTCAATTTTGAGGAGGAGAGTAACCCTATGTTGGGCTCACTCAAAAATTTCACTTCTGTGAAAATCCCTAATTTCTTGATGCAGTGCTCAAAATTAGATTCTGCTTTGACAGAAAGATGCGCCCTTCAATGGAGATTCAGCCTAGCCTCCTTTTGTTGATGGATTGTGGAGAGAGACCCAAAAAGTAAAAAACCCTAGCTTTCGCAGCTGCACAGTGTCTTCTTCTTAGGTTAACTCTGATACCATGTTAGATTTTTATCATTTAAGCAATATGATCTTAGGATCTTATCTGAGAGAATAACATGCACATCAATCAATCACAAGAGACAATAGACACAAAGATTTTCCTTGGGGAAACCATAAAGGAAAAAACCCCGCAACTTCCTCAGAGATAGAATGAGCACCAATGGCAACAGTAAAACCCAAAGACAAAAAGATGATCTCCAACAATTGTTCTCTCTCTCACTTGAGAGAACTTCTTCTCTCTCACCTATGCGCTATAGCTGGGTGAGTGTGTATTTGAAATAGAGAGTCTCACTCTCTATTTATACTAATTTGCTGGGTGAGTGTGTATTTGAAATAGAGAGTCTCACTCTCTATTTATACTAATTTCCAACTTGACAATCACTTACTAGGGCCGACTTCTCTACGAGAGTCTAATAACCCTAATTCCACGAAACTGTGGAGACTTTGACCCCTGATCAACTAGGAGGGTTAACCTCTATGACTTTACATGACTTGTTTACATTAATTATTCTCTCGATAGGAACATCGAGGATCAATGAAATACAATATATGAAATATACAAGTGAATACATTCCGAAGTTACAAATACATCAACAAAACAGACATAAGTTATATGCCATATAGTGAATTACTTGTTTATGCTAGTATAATGCTGCTATAAAATATGATTATGTGTAAGTGACTAAATACCTACTGCTGAACATGCTATGTGCATACCTAAAAAGAGACTAATATTAACACATAACTGTTGGTATGAGATGATGAATACTACTGCCTTGAATTATTGTCAAAACTTCATGCTGTACTGATTAGTTAAATTATTAATCTAGGCTTGTTGCATACGTTCATGTACTTATGTTTGTTGAGGGAAATAATATAAGCTTGCACTTGATCCACAATTGCACATGTAATTTGTTGTTTCCATTGGTGGAATAAGACTGATCTCTGGGCTGATATACTCCTTACTACTACTGTCATGATGACACTTACACATTTCTCTCAAACTTAATTGTTGTTGCTATTGTCTTATCTTTATTTCATTTGAATAATCCGAATGACTGAAAGCACTTGTATGTTGGCCTGTGTTTGTTTATGAGGCATGTCGCTATACTGCTGATAACTGATAGTTCACACAATACTTTCACACATAATTATACACCTACACATTTGTTGAATTTTTAGCATTAGCATGAATACTTTAAAATTTGCAAACTAACATATAACAAATGACAAGTACAGTAACAACATCAACACACTGAACACAAGAGTTTTTCACTGGGGAAACCTTTAAAGGACAAAAACCCCCAAAAGCACTAGTAATTCATCTCATAAATGAGATAACTGAGTTCTTCAATGAATTCTCAACCCTAATAGGTTTGTACCACAGATCCACAATTACAGAAGATAAATTTACACAAGAAAACCAAATTAAGTCTTTCACCAAATTCATGCTTTCTTCCCTAATTTTCTCTCTCCTACCCAGAAAAACTCATACTTCCCTAAATGTTGTTTAGCCTGCCCAAAAAATTTCTATGCCTTCCCGTGACCTGTTTTACCCTACTTGGGCAACTGCTGCCCTTAACCCTGCTGCTCTTCCCAAGCTTGTCCGAGCCCTGCCCAGCTTGGTTTCCTGTTGCCCGAGGCCCTTACGGGCCTGCCTGTGGGTTGGTCCAGGTCTGTGCAGACCCGACAACCCTCACGGGCCTGTTGGCTACTGCCCAAGGGTGGGTAGCAGACCCAGCAGCCCTCCCGGGTCTGTTGGTTGCTGCCCAAGGGTGGTTAGCAGACCCGGAACCCTCCCAGGATGTTGTAGGATGTCTGAGGGTTCAAGAGAGGGATCGAGCCCTAGAGGAGGCTTCCTGGAGTAAGAAGAGCAACGCACGTGAGAGAATCAGGCTGCTCATGAAGACTAGAAGCTACCTAATGAAGACTGGAGGCTGCCTAGAGAAGAAGAGAGGAGCTAGGGAAAAATCCTAATTCATAAAAAGATAAAAGATTGTTGTTGCTCTTTGTCAATGAAACCATAGTTTAGGGTTTGTACTTTAATAGGTGTAGATACCCTAGCTAGACTCATCCATGCTAAGGCATAATCACAAGACAACTTTCTTCTTCTTGAACCAACGAATTCTTCTTCATTGAGCAACTGTACCTGTGAGAGTAAGTGTGTGTAATAATGAAATGGATTGATCTTCTTTTATAGCATTTAAGTCACCTCTAAGTGGACATAAACTCAAAAGAACAAAATAATATTATTTTATTCTTTTATCACTTTGACTTTGGCCTTTAGCAGTACTAAAGGTCTTTTTGCACTTTCACTTTGACACCTTTGTGGTACTAAGGGTCCTTATGTAATTTAGACTTTTACTTTAGCCTTCTTCAAGTGCCCTGTGGTCAAAACAAGTGGTCAAGGTGGTCCTTCATCCCCACTCAAAGTACATCATCATAAAAAGAGAGAATTACTAATGCTTTTATCTCACACTCTGTGTGACACCAAGATCGGATACTAAGGTGTCTTAACCAAGGGTAGCTAAGGCTTGGAGAAGATCACAAATCCCACTGATTGAGGGTCAAAGTGTCACACATGCCCAGACGAAGTCTAGGGCTTATAGTGTCCTCCTCGTAACAGACCAGGTGCCTCAACCATAGGCTACATAATTTGACACAAGGTCAAATACTTGGTTACAAACCAAGCGCCTCCATTCTCCCGAAGAATGGTCCTCGGCCCTAGGTTGAGTCTCTAGTCCCGGACTAGGTAAATTCCTGGTAACTAACCAGGTTCCTCCATTCAAAGAATGTCCACTCAGCTCTAGGCTGAGTCCCCCAGTGCTACACTAGTTGCACATCCTGGTCCCAGACCAGATATCACCATTCAACAGAATGGTCACTTAACTCAAGGTTGAGTCCCCCAATGCTGGACTAGTTCCATATCTTGGTCCCGAACCAAATATCCCCATTCAACAAAATGGTCACTCAACTCAAGGTTGAGTCCCCCAGTACTGGACTGGTGCCACATCCTGGTCTCGGACAAGATGTCTCCATTCTCCTAAGAGAATGGCTCTCAATGCTGCTCAGAAAAGTCAACACTCCCTCGCAGCGAGAGAGACATTCTCTACCATGCCAAGCTTGCCACGAAAGTACACGAACTTTAATGATGTCAAAGGCTTGGTCGGGATATCTACGATTTGTTCATCCATACGAATGTACTGCAGCTTCGAAGCACCTCTTTGTACTAGGTCTCTGATGAAATGATACTTCATTTCAATTTGTTTCGATCTGTCATGAAACACCAGGTTCTCCAAAAGCTTAATGCAACTCTAATCATCGCAATGGATGATCGTTGAGTCAAGCTTTCCACCGAACAGATAAGATAGAAGTTTTCTGAGCCAAATTGCTTCCTTGCAAGCATCACTTGCAGCAATATACTCTGCCTCAGTTGTACTCTGAGTTATGGAACCATGCTTCTTGCAGGACTAAGAGATCATTCCAAATCCCATACTGAAGCAATAACCAGAGGTGCTTTTTCAGTCTACTGTACTGCCAGCCCAATCTGAATCAGCATATACTGCTAATAATACTCCACTGCTGGAAGTATACCTAAGCCCATAAGTGATAGTACCTCGCACATATCTGAGTACGTGTTTAGAAGCTACCTAGTGTGTGTGCTTCGGATCGGACATGAATTGACTTAGAGCATTCACTGTGTAACAGATATCTGGCCTCGTATCTACGAGATACATCAAGGATCCAATAAGTTATCTGTATAGAGTGGAGTCCACACTTTGTGAACCGGTGGTTGAGTCACACAACTTTTTCAAAGTTGGTAGTCATGTCATGGGTACGCTCATGGACTTGCGGTCCTGCATCCCAAATCTCTGCAAGATACTTCCCCTGTGTCAGGAATATCTCAGCTGGATTTTTCCAGACCTCTAAGCCAAGAAAATAATGCATCAAACCAAGATCCTTCATTTCAAATTCAAAGGTAAGCTCCCTCTTACACTGTTCTATCAACTATTCATCACCTGTAAGAAACAAGTCATCCACATATAGAACAAGGATCAGGATATGATTATGAACAATCTTAAAGTACAAGTTGGAGTCAAATATTAGTGGCCATCTCTCCCACTTACTCAAATGTTAACTCTGCAAAATATCCCAAGGTCTAGGAAGACAACAGCAATTTCTTCTTACCGAGTCTTCACATGCTAAGCTTTGATACCATGTTGAATTTTTAGCATTAACATGAATACTTTAAAATTTGCAGACTAACATACAACAAATGACTAGTGTAGTAAACAACTTCAACACAGTGAACACAAGAGTTTTTCACTGGGGAAACCTTTAAAGGACAAAACCCCCAAAAGCATTTGTAATTCATCTCGTAAATGAGATGACTGAGTTATTCTCAAACCCTAATGGGTTTGTTCCACAGATCCACAATTACAAAAGAAAAATTTACACAAGAAAACCAAATTCGGGTTTTCTGCCCCAATTTTCTCTCTCCTGCCAGAAAAACTCACACCGCCTGAAAAATGCTGTTTAGCCTACCCAAAAATTTTCTCTACCTTCCCATGACCTATTTTACCTTGCCTAGGATGCCACTGCCCTGCCTGAACCTACCCTGTCTTCTGCCCAGGCTTGTCTCAGCCCTGCCCAACATGGCTTCCTGCTACCTGAGGGTCTATGCAGACCCAGTATCCCACACGAGTCTGTTGGTTGCTTCTTGAGTCCCTTACGGGTATGCCTGTAGACTGCCCGAGGGTGGGTAGCAAACCCGGCAGCCCTCACGGGTCTGTTGGCTGCTGCCCGAGGGTGGGTAGCAAACCCAGAACCCTCCCAGGCTGCTGTAGTAGGCTTCCCAAGGGTTTACAAGAGGGACCGAGCCCTAGAGGAGGCTTCCCAGAGGAAGAAGAGCAACAACCGTGAGAGAATTACGCTGTCCGTGAAGACTGGAAGCTGCACAATGAAGACTGGAGGCTGCCCAAAGAAGAAGACAGCAGCTGGGGTAAAACCCTAACTCATAAAAAGAAAAAAGAATGTTGCTTCTCTTTGTGAATGAAACCCTAGTTTAAGGTTTTTACTTCAATAGGTGTGGATGCCCTAGCTAGACTCATCCATGCTAGGGAATAATCACAAGACAACTTTCTTCTTCCAGAACCAGCGAATTCTTCTTCTTGGAGCAGTTGTACCTGTGAGAGCAAGTGTGTGTAATAATGAAATGGATTGATCTTCTTTTATAGCCTTTGAGTCACCTGTAAATGGACCAAAACTCAAAAGAACAAAATAATATTATTTTATTCTTTTATCACTTTGACTTTTGCCTTTAGTGGTACTAAAGGTCTTTTTGCACTTTCACTTTGAGACCTTAGTGGTACTTATGTATTTTAGACTTTTACTTTACCCTTCTTCAAGTGCCATGTGGTCATCAAAACAAGTGGCCAAGGTGGTCCTTCATCCCCACTCAAAGTACATCATCATAAACAAAGAGAATTACTAATGTTTTTATCTCACACTTTGTGTGACACCAAGATCTGATACTAAGGTGTCTTAACCCAAGGGTAGCTAAGCCTTTGAGAAGATCAAAAAGCCCTCTGATCGAGGGTTAGAGTGTCACACGTGCCCAAACAAAGTATGGGGCTTATAGTGTCCTCCTCGTAACATACTAGGTGCCTCAACCATATGCTGCATAATTTGACACAAGGTCAAATACTTGGTAACAGACCAAGCGCCTCCATTCTCCCGAAGAATGGCCCTCAGCCTCGGGCTGAGTCCCTAATCCCTACCTAAGTAAATTCCTGGTAACTGACCAGGTGTTTGAATGGACACTCGGCTCTAGGCTGAGTCCCCCAGTGCTAGACTGGTTCCACATCCTGGTCCCAGACCAGATGTCACCATTTAACAAAATGGTCACTCAACTCAAGGTAAGTTTGAGTCCCCTAATGCTGGATTGGTTCTATATCTTGGTCCTGGACCAGATATCCCCATTCAACAGAATGGTCACTCAACTCAAGGTTAAGTCCCCCAGTACTGGACTGGTTCCACAACCTGGTCCCGAACCAGATGTCTCCATTCTCCTAAGAGAATGGCTCTCGATGCTGCTCAGAAAAATAAACTAACATTTAGTCCAAACCTCATGTTATTCATTTCAACTAAATACTTAACTTGGTAATTATTGTGGACTAACAACTTACTCTCAGGTCTGATATGTGGTGGATACATTGTGGATAGCATTGCACCTTACAAAGTAATTTTCTGTTGGTTATACCATACTTAGTGTGACGTTGTTTACTTGCTTATCATTGAATAAATTGTATTATTGAAGTATACCCCATATACAAACATTACACGACACTTTCACTCTCATATTTAGGCACAGATCATTAAGAATCCTCGAAAGACGATAGTTTTGTGTTTTAGTGTCTTTGCAGAGTCAAAATAGGGCTCTCCCCTAGGAGGCTTAGGCTTCCAAAACAATTGGGGTAAGTTGACTAAGGTGACAGTGGTCACTTCATCCCCATATGCTTACCAATGCCTTGGACTGCCATTTCAGTCAGTAACAGGTAATATGCCTATGTCTAGAGGAGGGACCCTGTTGTCATATCCTAGATGAAGTCGTTTGAATGTCAGGATGGGACCGAGACTATCCCCACCATTGGTGTTGGGAAGAGGTGGAGGTTGATATTCGTGTCCTAACTGAGTAATCAAGGTCAACGCCCCCATCTATTTGTCTCTTGGCGCTCCCTAGAGGAAGGAAGCACTAGAAAAAAGGAGGTGATACACTGAGTGGAGATTTTTCCCAAACTGAGTAATCAAGGTCAACACCCCCATCTATTTGTCTCTTGGCGCTCCCTAGAGGAAGGAAGCACCAGAAAAAAGGAGGTGATACACTGAGTGGAGATTGGTCCCGATTGGGAATGTCATTGGAGGGTGAAGGAGCGAAGCCAAAAGGCCTCCTACAATTAGAAGGCCAAACAAACATCTCTTCTCTGGGAGAAGAAGGTCCATGAAAACACAATGAAATCACCTGCGAACAACGTAGTAAATAGGACATTGAAAGATGAAGTGATCCTCTGTCTCAACGTCTCAAAGGTGACATACCTAAAAGATCCTGTCTAACCATTCGAACTAGTGAAGTGTCTCTACCCATAGACAATGAGTCACTTTGAACTAGCCCAAAGGAATACAAAGAGCATGTTCCAAATGGCAGAACATGTAAGGGGGGCGAACAATGAGACCATCCTTAAGACCCATGAAGTGTGTATCATAGAAGGCCATCTTAAAATGAGCCCCCCTGAGGATTGATCCATGTAACCTACACAAACTATCTATAAATATCATGTCTAGTGACTATGCTCAACTCATGCCTCGTAGGAAGGAGGCAGCCAGTCGGGTCCAAGGAGTACCTAAATGGAGGAAGTCGGTCCATCATAATGTCGACAGATGCTAAAAGGTCCACAACAATCGTAAACCAACATCTAGAGCGACCCAAAAGGCTGGCTAAGGCAATGGTCGTTGAAGAGAGATAAGCCAAGTAAGGGTATCGATCACCCCCCTTCACCGAGTCGAGAAAGCTCTGAAGACAGTGTACAAGAATGAGAAGGTTGAACACAACCTCATACAGGAAAGGTTGAGCACTAAACTTTGTGAGTATATTGGGATGAGGTATTGTCTATTTGCATTTGATGATGCAACGAAGGTCAAAAGGACGAGGGTTTGTACTATCTCTACTAAGGCCCAACAATAGTCAAGTAGGCATGGACCCCATACCTCAGAGCCATAGAGGACTATGGGTCAAATGCTAGTATCCATGAGAGACATATGGGATGAGATGTTCTAAAAGTGATGTTTAAAGCCTATCTCTCAAGAAGGGCTAGGGATTTGTATCCTTTATTAACCTAAGGGTGAAGAGCATGTAATACGCTAAAACAAGGTCCTAATTTCAAGAGCTTTAAATTTAAGCTGAGAAAAATTGCATACTTATGACAATTGTTATCAAAACCGAACTAGTTTTCCCAAATCCAGTTGGTTCAACAAATTTGTAAGGGTTGTCGGTTCAAATCAAGGGTCTGAACCAAAAAAGGCCAATTTCGTATGGAAGGAGCCCATACAGCATAAACCTTATTGGTTCCATACTAATCCCTATGCTAGCACATGGGACCACAAAAATTACCCTCAAATTTGTAAAAAACAAATTAGAAAAAGCAAAACCGCAATTACCCATAATAATAAATTCCTAAGTTGCCAGGAAAGGCAGGTACAGGGACGACAACGCCACTTTTTGAAACAGGGTACTTGGGTACGTCAAGGGTACTATATATATATGTGTGTGTGTGTGTGTGCGTCACAGTCACATCATACATGCATATTTGATATTTCTAAATTCAATAATTCATATGAGCATGCACATTGAAAATTTGAAACATAAAATAATAAATTTGATAAATCATATGAGATAGACTAAAAGGATATATCAAGTGGAATACTGAAATACTGAAGTTATATTAATATAATTAATAACATAAAATATTATATGTCCATGACACCATGAGTTCAAACTTCATTGTCATGCTACATTCAAAATTTTCCTAATGGCATTTCCAGACATGAAGAAGAAAGTTCAAAACAGTAAACACTGAACAATGATCAAGATAGCTAATTTTTCTTCCTCAAGCCATGCCATCAACATCCTCAAGATCAATGTCATCAGCATCACTAAGGTCCTCTATCACGCCATCGTTGGAGTAGTGAGCATGATGCACTAGCAATGAGAAATGGAGTGCCACACGGATAAGGGGCAATGGCCCACATAACGTGTGTTTTAATTTTTAATTTTTAAAATTTTAAACTTCAAACATTACAAATTGACCCGCCCCAACCGGTGAGCTAAGATAAATTACCCAACAGTTGTGCTGCCCGCGTACCCAAACACGTGGTACAACGTACTAAACTCCATGTGATTACCCTGTTTTCATAAATGAAGTACCTAATACATAAGGTTAGATTTGTGTACGGTTGGGTATGGATGGGGACGTACCATTGAAGTACCCCAAGTACCTAGCTCGTGTACTCGACCCCCCAATATGGGTACCCATGCAACACAACTAAATTCTTAAAGTAAAGTCGACACTCTTCTTATATTTCCTTTTCTATCCTTTTACTTAAATTTTAACATTACCATTAATTGTTTCTGAATGTTTGATAGTGGTTCCAACCTCATCAATACTTCATATGCATCATATGCAGAAAGGTAGAATTTTGGAACCCCAATCAAAATTCGGCAAACTTTACAACTTTTAGGATTTTATGATTGCAAAGTTTCTACTAAATTCTATTATATACGAGGGTATGGGATTGACATTTCATCAAGAGAACCAAGCGCTCTATGTATGTCAATTTTGTTGGTACTAATTGCTAAACTCCTCTGTCATGACCTTAATAAAAACATACCCTTCACTAAAGCAAAATCACTTATTAGGGATGTGAATCTTATTCTATCTTATTTTAATTCTTCAAATAAGAAGTTTCATCAAAATCGGAGGGTGGTGTTGACTAATGTCCCTGGAGGATCAATTTTGAGATTCGAGGTAGAGGCAAAAGTTAGAGCCTAGAAGAGGTGGGAAGAGGGTGCTAGTGTTGAACAAGATCCCAATATAGGCAATGATTTTGATGATATATAGTTATTTGTTGTAGCATGATATTTTTTTGGACTCTAGAGGCCATTTAGAGCCTCTTCATTTAAGCATTTTGGTTTAGATATGGATTGCATTATGTGTTATTTTAGTTAATAATGCAAGCTTACTTCATATATACATAAGAAAGATTTGCATATTTGTATTTAATGGTTTGGATTCACATGAATATTTTTTTTAATCAAAATTTGAATATTTAATTTATTTTTTGGCCAGTCGTTTTTTTCAATCTTAACAAGTTTATAGTTTTTGGAGTCGACCAATTCAATGACCAATCTTGTTCTAAAAACATTGTTTATGATGATGGCTTCCTATAATCCTAGTCTTTATCAAGTGAAATTATTAAAGATTGAAAACATTGTTTGTGATGATGGCTTCCTACAATCCTAGTCTATATCGTGAAATTATTAAAGATTGAAAACATTGTTTATGATGATGGCTTCCTACAATCCTAGTCTTTATCAAGTGAAATTATTGAAGATGGACTGTTGATATTCTCATGAGTATAAGAGAGATCGAGTGATAGAGAATTTGTGTGGATTAGTCATCTAGAGGAAGGAAGTGGAAGTCAAACTTCCAACATTAAAAGAACTTTCGAAATCTACCCAAACCAAATATAGCAATTACTATATCAACATAGCCTAAAATACCAACTAGTACCGATGTTCACTTTGAGCCAACAATAAGTAAAAATGACATTTTTTCCTTCTATACTTGTTGTCAAGGAATAAGTTTTGGCAGTTTATAGTTGAATAGGAAAAGGGCATCCTTTGAGACACATGTTTCCCAAGTCATTGTGATCAATGACTCTTCAATCCATAAGTAATCGTTTCCACTTTGATTCATAAGCTATGTACTTATTCCTCTTTAATAAAAAAAGAACTATTAACGATTTCACATATTGCAACTTTATTTATGACATAGTTATCTAGGGTTTTGGCATTTTCTAATCTTGTTTAAAATAAAATGCTTAAGGATTAGTCGTGATACAAGGTGTTACACTTCAGAGCTATTGCAAGGGGTCCAATTTTTTCATTGTAAACGCCAAAGTGGGTTATATTGTATGGATACTTGGATTAGCAGTGTCATGGCCACCCCCCTTGGTTCCACTCTTAGAAGTACTTGGATTTGTGGCACAGCTGACTGCCCCTTCAGCGTATGGATGTCCCCACCATGCAAGGATTTTTATCCCATGGGTTGATGTCCAAGGCTTCTAGGGTTGAACCACTAGAGCATATGACCACCTTGGTTTTTGTTATGCAGAGGTGATTGCGTCTTGTAAAGGGTTGTCCCCTATCTAGCACACCTTCTTCACCCACTTGCAGTTAGGAGGGTTAGAAATCTCCAATTGGTGATAAGTTGATAAGTTCAAAATGTCTAGGCGTGGGGATGAAGTGGTTAACTCTTTCGCTGGTGTTGTTCCTATTAATGCACAAGTTTTCTATGATGTGTGTCGTAAAAAGATGTTGAAGAATATGGTATTCGAGGGAGGATTCTTTGCAGATCATGGCAGTGAGGTAGTTTGGATTGATCCTATAAGCAATATGGACCTAATTTTTGTACTCAGAAAACCCTCCTCTTATGTTTTTCCCTATGACGTCATCTTCTACCATTGAGCCTACAAGCTTGGGAAGGGGGGTGTTGAAGGACAAGCATCATTTTGGAGTTAGTTAAGGTCTGACGTCCCCCTCTGGCTCACTATTTAATTAAGTGAAGCCATTATTTTAGTCATATTCGCTATTTTTTCCTATTTTAGGGCTTAAACCCCAACTTGTAGGGGATTTACCCTAACAAATATTCTAATTTAATATTCACTTGTAGGCTCAATTTTAAGTTAAGTTGAGGGTGAATAATATAAATAGATCACCTCACTTCATTGTAGAACATATGGACAAGGTTCGAATAATGATATCTTTCTTTTCCCTCTTGGTTTATGATCTTTTGGAGTGATGCGTACCTCTCTTGGATGGCTACTTTCTTGCTTGGAGGGTAAATGTGAATGAATTTAGGGTTTACATTTTTCTCATGCTAAGTGGATGCTAAGAATGGTTGAAATAACATACGCTAAAGGATGACCTAAGGTAACTCTTGCTCAATTCTTGCTAAATGTTGGTATATTGCCTCTTAAGGTAGATCTAATGTTGCTCACAAGGTGCTTTAGACTGAAATAGGGTTTTATGTTAGCATTTTGTCTACTTGCTTGAGGAGACCTTCCTTTACAAGAACTCTCCATTGTCATTTTGGGCCTTGGACTTCCATATTTTCCCTAGTTGGAGGGAGCATATTGCCTCTTAAGGTAGGTCTAATGTTGCTCATAAAGTGCTTTAGACTGAATTAGGGTTTTATGTTAGCATTTTGTCTACTTGCTTGAGGGGACCTTCCTTTACAAGTTCTCTCCATTTTCATTTTGGGCTTTGGACTTCCATATTTTCCCTAGTTGGAGCTAGCGACCTAACCCTAACGGTTGCTAGCTTATGCCCTAGCTACATATATTGCTTGAGGAGACCTTCCTTTACAAGTTCTCTCCATTTTCATTTTGGGCTTTGGACTTCCATATTTTCCCTAGTTGGAGCTAGCGACCTAACCCTAAAGGTTGCTAGCTTATACCCTAGCTACAAATATTGAAAGCCATCTTAAGTAAAGGGATGTTGATCTTGATCTCTCATAGCCCTCAGGTTAAAGATGGTAATTTAGAGCCCTACCTAAACTCTCTTTACTAAATTCATGCATCTTTTTTATTTTTTAATCATTTTTTATGGTAAAAAAGCACTAAAAATCTGAAAATTCGAAATTCCAAAAAAATATTTGAAAATATGAGGCCTGAAGTGTCAAAAAACAGATCTTACAGGCTATCAAAACAGGTTTTAAACAGACCTTTTATTGCAGACCTTGATCCATGGATTAGACTGACCATTGTAGATTCGCCCTATGGTTATTTATGCTCTCCTGCTAAGGGCAAGACTCTCTCTGAATTTTTCTTATGTCTTGTTGCTTCACTGCGTTAGCTGTCTAACAATATTGCAGCGATCCTTTTCCTGAAGATTTGAAACTATTTAGTAAACTCTTCTGTGCTTATATTGTCATTATCTGTCAAGGCTGACTTACTTATATTACGATCTCTGAAGTATCTTAAAGTGTTTGTATACAGTATCTATGGGCAGAAATTAACTTGCAACCACTGTTATTTTTATATTACAGTTGAAAGTCTATACTATTTTCTGATTTACCTTCCACAGGCACTAAATGCATGCTGATTGTCAACTACAATGGTGAAACTAATCCTTATTTCAGACCTTGGTTGTCTTCATTGCACCATGTTTGACTCCAATTGAAGGCAATGATCTGGTTTAAAGGTTGTAGAAGGGTGTTTGCATGTTTTGAGGTTTACAAGTATCTTTAGGGACTTTCTCCTGGGTTTGGAATTTGCCCATAGAAGTTAGGAGTTAGACTGAGGTGATAGTGATCTTACTTCCTCCTACATGCTTATTGCCATTAGCATAAAAACCATACCAAGTTTGTTGTGTTAGGACTGCTAGTTTGAATGATAACACACGGAATCCAAATGCTAGGGGAGGGGCCCTGTTAAAATATAACATGGAAGAGAAAGATGTCCTTAAAATTTTAGGGAAGTATTGAAGAAACAAGGGCTAGAAAAGCAAGAAAGGGTCTGAAAGCAAGAAAAAAAAATTATTGCTGTTGTACTTTGAGGTCTTTCCAAGTTGGTGAATAGTTTACTATTTATTAGAAGATGCACCAAATTTGACATGAAAGAGTGAAAGGCAATTATTTATTTTTTATTTCCATGTGACTTTGTATATAATAAAGAATTAAATAGATATAAGAGTATATTGTCTAATCATAGAGGTGGAATTGAGTGAGAAACAAGTTATTAAATTGGGATCATAAATAGTTGAAAAGTTAAGAAATTAGTAAATGAATGTGTAAAAAAGGTTGGTGATGGAACTACCCTCATTGAGGTCATTCCATTTCCCTTAGGGAGGAAAGATAATAGACCACAACAATTGACACAATTAAGATCAATCCATTTCCCTAGAGGAGGAAAGATAATAGACCACAACAATTGATGCAATTAAAGAATTTATTCAAGTAAGTAAGTGATACGGAATTGAGATTATTGATACTTAGATAACAAATGAAAAATAATGATAAGAGGAAAAGAAGAATATTTTGTTAAGAATGACAAGAAATTAATTGTGTTCCGACAACAATTTTAAGGACATCTTTTTCTTTCTATGAATGTGGTAACCCTAAGATGAAGTATGTTAGACAGGAACTAAATTAAGTCTAATTATATTAATTTGTTATCATATCATCAGAGCCTCTATAAAGTAGAGGTAATGCAATAAAGTAGATTGATGGTTGATGGAATAATAACTAATTTGAATTTTCCAGAATAGTTGCATTAAGATTATTCATATTGACATTTAGGGCTAGAAAGTCAGAGCCATCAGAGTGCCTTTTTATGCGAGTCTTTTAAATGACAACATAGGACAACCTTTATTGTTCGTAATTAGGGATTGTCCAAGTTTGGCAAGTCTCGAGGTTGCTAAATAAACAACTAGTTATTTGGAACTAGTTTTTTTAATAACTATGTGTTGGCAAGTTTCGAGGCTGCTAGATAATCAACTAGTTATTTGGAGAATCAATTTTTGAAACAACTATACTAAAATTATTCATGTTGACGTTTTGGCCTACCAAGTCGCAGCCCATCATCAGGACACTAGTGTTGACGTTTTGGCCTACCAAGTCGCAGCCCATCATCAAGACACTAAAACTTCTAGAGGAAAATAGCCAAAGAAACAAGATATAAAAATAAAAGATGATTATAGTGTCCCTGTAAGTGCTTGCAAAAAAGATGATTATAGGGTCCCTGTAAGTGCTTGCAAAAAAGATGATTAGAGATATCAGTGTTAACAACAATTTATCCTCTCAATGCTGCGTAAATCCAAGTTAAAATGAATGTTTACTAGTTAAAATGAATGTATGCCAGTTAGAATTTGGCACTAACTGCAATAGGGCCTAAAAACCAAAAACTTCAAATATATCTCTATTAAAATACAATGCCATTTGTTTACCGGTATACTAGTTAAAATTTGGCCCTAACTAAAATACCTAACAAACCAAAAACTTAAAAATATATCCCTATGAATGATTTAGGGTAATATAAATAAAAATTCTATTATGTGAATGATTTAGGTTAATAAAATCAAATATCTAAAAAACCAAAAACTTAAAAATATATCACTATGAATGATTCAGGGTAATAAAAATCAAAATTCTATTATATGAATGATTTAGGTTAATAAAATCATTTAAATGAAGTTGGGATTTAAAAGTGTAACTACATTATGATGCCTATAAAACTGAAAAGCTAATTAAAAATACAAAATCTCAAAAATGTCTAAAAACAATTTTTATGTTGTGCTGCATAAACATATCGTTCATAATTGCATAGGAAATCTATGTGTAGAGTTCGTAAGATGACTCACATATTTATTATTTCACAACTGTCTTTAAATACCGATCCTCTGGAACAGTCCTCTGCAATTGCCAAAGACAGGACATTCATATCTGATTAGATTATGGTCCTAAGATACAAGGAATTGTGCCTTTTAATTACATAAACCCTTATTTCTAAGCATAAGGCAGCTTTTAAAAAGAAAAATATTATTTAAAAACTGTTTTTTACCTGGCCGCCTCAGGAATACCGATTTTCTGGACCAGCATCAAAACCAGTCCTCTGCAATTGCCAAAGACAGCACATTCATATGTGATTAGATTATAGTCCTAAGATACAAGGAATTGTGCCCTATAATTACATAAATCCTTATTTCTAAGCATGGAAATCACCTAAAGGCAGCTTTTAAAAAAAAAATATTATTTAAAAACTGAACTGTTTTTTACCTGGCCGCCTCAGGAATCCCTCGAGTTCCATGCAGGATTCTGAATCTTCAATTAGCCGAAGCAAAATAGCAAATACTGATAAAAGTTCATCCGTATACAGGTTTTACTCTCTTGCATCATACAAAACCAAACAGAACAAAACCAGACAAAAACACACAGCACTGGAGACAGCCAGGCAAACAAAACTCACAACTGGGAAACAAAAATTTGAATGAAAAAGAAAAAAAAACAGCAATGCATCATAAAAACACAAACAAAACTCCAATAAAAAACAATACACACAAAATGACTTGGGACGCCTACCCGGATTCGAGTTGAAGAGAGTTTAAATAGAGACAAAGCAAGCATACAGCAAAGACAGTTCGAACCGTTCAAAATGCTTTTGTGCAAGAAAGCTTTTAAATGGAGACATTGTTGTCTCCTTTCTCCAGATTTATCCAAAGGCCAACTTAAATTGGGAATGAGATTTTACTTAAAAGCTTACATTTGTCCACATTCTTGAATTTGTCCCCGTTGTCTGGCTATTCTTGGCCGCCACCTTGAATCCAATTTGACATGTGTTCTGGTAATTTGACGGCCAATTTGCAATTGTTAACTAAAACTCGTAATTATATGATACTAAAACTATTAAAAAGCATGCTGAGCAATTATATGATATTAGTGTTATTTTAAAAAGCGTGAGAGGCTTCGAGTAAAAAGCATGCTTACTTTTTTTCAGAGGAAAAAAGCATGCTTACTTACTATAGTAATTATATTATATGAAAGTTGCTGTGGCACTTTTCAAAAAAGCATAAGCATGCTGATAGTAAAAAAAACATGCTGATGAAACCTAAACTTTGCCAAGTGATCTAGATCTAGTTACAGAGTGTATTTCTCTTGATCAAGAGGGAGTGGTTGTTTGAATTGAATTTTAAATATAATAAATATTAGTTTGTAAGCATGTTGATAGTAAAAAAAACATGCTGATGAAACTTGAACTTTGCCAAGTGATCTAGATCTAGTTACTGAGTGTATTGCTCTTGATCAATAGGGAGTGGTGAGTGTATTGCTCTTGATCAATAGGGAGTGGTTGTTTGAATTGAATCCAATTTAAATTGAATTTTAAATATAATAAATATTAGTTTGTATTAAATTATTAATCACAAAAAATTATTAAAAAATGTGTGTATATTAGATTAAAATATTAATATTAAAATTGTAATAAAAAAATTTAAAATAAAATTAAATAATATATAATTCCAAGATTTTTAATATTTTCACATACATAGTATTCTTTAATGAAAAAATTATCTTGTTTTATTGAAATATAAATATTAATTATATTTTTTTAAATAATTAATATAATTCTATTTTTTTAATGGGAGTAGTCTATTTATTCTAGGTTTTGGACTTTACCATAGGTTTTTGGTTGGAATCGGCTAAAAAAATCATGAAATTTAAATTTGGAAGTGTTTCATTTGTGTTTTTTAATCCATAAATAGATACCCTATAGCACCCAACTTATGCAATTTCCGTAGATTTATTTGATTCTAAGATGTTTTAAAGATTTCCTTAGGATGGGAACAAAATAAGACCTAAAATATGCTCATAAAAAGTTGAAAACTTAAAATATTTAGATTACACCTTTCTAATGTATTCTCTACACAAATGATTCATAAATTAATGACCTCTTTTAATATGGCTATACACTAATTATACATTAAGGAAGAACTTCTTTTAATGTGGTTACATATGAATGATTCACTAATAGGTAAATGGGAATGACGTCGCTTACATAGCTCCATCTAATATTCAAGTGTTATAAGATATACACCCTTCAACTACTCGAAGAATAACTCGAAGCAAAGTCCAACTGCATGGAGCAACGGAAGAGGCATCAAAGGAAGAACAATTACCAAAAAAATTAGGGAGAAAGTCTACCAAAGACAAAAGGGAAGAAATTGCGACAAAGAAAAAGGTATAGGGCTCCAAAAAATGATAGAATGCACCTATGGAGTGGACAATAAATCTATCATGATGAAAACCTCGGCTCCTTCTAAAGTAATGGACAACAGAGGAGGAAGCTTGACCCCTTCATCGATTAAATAATGAAGGTAATCTCCTCGAATTGTAGTGGGTTGGGAAGCAAATACAAACAAGAAGCAGTGCGAGATTTACAAAAAATGGAGCAACCATCAATTCTCCTTCTCCAAGGGACGAGATTAGAAGAAGTTGAAATGGAAGAAATAGGCAACAAAATATGGAATACAAGTAAAGGAATAGCAGTCAGAGCTGGAGGACCAGTAGGGGGGCTATGACTGTTTGTGACAAACGCATATTCAAGATGACATTTTTCCTCACTAATCAACACTGGTAATGGTATCTCTTCTACACAAAGGCATAAGTAAACAACTCCTTATATATAATGTTTGTGCCCCTAACCATTACAATGGAAAACATTTGTTTTGTTAGTCTTTAATAAAACAAAAAGACTATGAACAATGCAAAAAACAATAGTGTCGCCAGAGGTCTCAACTTAGTCCTCTCAAACAAAGAAAAAAAAGGGTTTAGCATTGTTCGAGACTCCTTCATGTAAAAAATGGAGGATATTATTTCAAAATGGTATATGATAGATGTAGTTCCTAAGAATGGCAAGTTTACATGGAAAAACCATCGTACAGGTCTCAGACATATTGTTGCTCAATTGCATATATTTTTGGTGCATAGTGATGTATTGTTAAGTAATATGGAGATGCAATCCAATGTTATCCCCTTTGGAATATTGGACCACAAACCAATTGTCCTCTCTTTCCATTATTCAGAAAATTTAGGGTTGATTCCCTTCGATTCAATCCCCCTTGTCTTTAGGATGTCAAGGCATAAATGAAATAATTCAATCCAACTGGGCCAAGACAGTCTATGGTTCACCATGGGTTCACCCTCCTATGTCTGGGAGAGCAAGCTAAAATGAACTCAAAACACAAAATGAAGGAATGGGCGAAGCATACATTCATCCCTCATATCTAAAATGAGTAGAAATCTAACAGAATCTACAACAGCTATATGCAAAAATGAACAGAGAAGAGGTTACCTCCTCATATATAATGTAAGAATAAAGTTGACATTTTTTATGCACCATCACAATCGTAGGGAGGAGGAACATTGGAGAGGCTTATGAAAAACAAGGTTACAAAGATAAGGGAAGCTAATGGCGAGAAAGTAAAGGAATTTAAGGATACCAAGCAAAAGGCCTACCAAAACTATAAACAATTATATTTCGAGGAAGAGCAAGAGGATAAAGAAGTTATGTCAAATATGCTACGAGATATTATGTCAATAGTAATGTCAAATTCCATCTTGTAAATTTGAACATAAGTTTATGCCAAGTGGGAGAACGAAGGATCAACGATCAGAGATTATAAACTCGTCAATCTTGCCTTGAGAGATAAACTGGTGTGGAACCTAGTAACAAGCGGTTTTGAATGGTGGAGAAATTATTTTTGCAAGAAATACTTTAACACTTGAAATGTTCAAAACTAGGAACAACTAAAATGGAAAGAAGGTAGATTCCCATATGAAAACTCCACAGAGTAGCATCGCCTCTGATAATTAATCAACTCTCTTAGTCACCTGGTAATGGGAAGAAAGTGAATATTTGGAATGATAGGCATGAAGTTAAATAAAAATTGGTGAACAATAGTGCTCTTAGTGACATTCCAAAATGGCTAACTGATAGGGGAATATGAGAGTCTAGCACATAGCATGGTTGGAAAGATATCAGAGCTTCTACTCGCCTAAAAGATCAATACAACGATCTCCTCTCTCTCTCTCTCTTAAAATGGGAAACGCGTATTTGTTTCCATGCCTTATATAAGTAAACTTGTGCAAATCCATGATCTAATTATTCAATCAAAGCAAGGTACACGCACTTGTTAAAATAAAAATACCCTCCCCCCAATTTAAACAATCTGGAAATACATTTGGTAAGGAGGCAAGTTGTCAAAATCAACATTTTTTGCTACCCAATGGTTCATAACAAAATCCTAACCTCTAAAAACCTTTAAAAAAGAGGTATGTAAGGCCCCTCATGTTGTCTTCTCTATTGTGCAACAGAAGAATCCATACATCATTTATTCATGGAATGCAAATTTTCCAAAGAGTATGGAAGTCATCTCTTAGTGATCTAGATGGTTTGTATCGTCATCCTGCAAAATGGAGTGACATGTTCATAGGCTAGAAAAACCATTACCTTGGGTCTCTTAAAGAACAATTTCTTTTAAATACTTCTTGGAGGGCTCTTCCAAAGTTCCTTTCCTGGAAATTTTTGATAGCGTGCACATTAAACTCAAATTTAGAGATGAAAAACAATCGAAGCATAAAACAACCATGTTTTCTTGATTCTATTGGCCAAATTTGTTAAAGCCAGAGGCATTAAAAAACTGCAATTGGATAAATTGCAAACTCAGAAGAAAATATGGCTATGAGACATCATCAATTATAACAACCCCCACTTCAATCCAAATTGCAAGCGACTAAGTCAAGATTGTTCTTAGATGTTAAGAATGGACCCTTGAGAATTTGCAAATTGGCAATGACATCTTCCTAATCTAGAAAAACCATTACCTTGGGTCTCTTAAAGGACAATATCTCTTAAATCCTTCTTGGGGGGCTCTTCCAAAGTTCCTTTGCTGGAAATTTTTGATAGCGCACACAATAAACTCAAATTTAGACATGAAAAACAATCTGAGCATAAAAAAACCATGTTTGCTTGATGTCTATCGGCCGAATCCATTTAAGCCAGAGGTGTTAAAAATATGTAGTTGGATCAATTGCTAACTCAAAATAAAATATGGCTACGAGATATCATCAATGATAACAACCCCCACTTCAATCCAAATTGCAAGCGACCAGGTCAAGATTACTCTTAGATGTTAAGAATGGATCCATGAGCTCCTCTTGACCCCTACCTCATTGTAATTAAAAATGTAAATATGTATTAGTTCCTGGGAAGGAGCTCAAGGCCAAGGCCCAACCAGTGAACATTGTAGAATTATTATGATCTTATAAGTCAAAGCATGTCTTAGTTAAGTGTGGTGATACATGTTGTAAAGTGAAGTGACTAATACTAAAAGTAGACATAGGAGGTTAAATGTGCAACGCGATTGAAACGAGGGGAAACACTATCCACTATGAAGAGAGTCGTAGGATTCTGAAGATCTAACAAACCTTGTGATGACTCAATGTCACCATGGCACCTTCCAGAGTAGAAAAGAAGTGTTTACTTCTTAGAATAAAGCCAAACTGAAAAATGTTCGTCTAAGTGAGTGAATAAAAACCATTGTGATCTTTTACTCTTAACCTTTGAGTATTATGAAATGGGGTTTCCCTTGATCAATAGGATGGTAACACAACAGACAAGGTATGCTCTAGGACATATGATACTAAGGGTACTTAACAATTATTTAGATGCATGGGGTGAGTGCAAAATTAATCAGTAGTAGGTGTCTCGTTATTATGGATTTGGATATGGGAGCATGTACCTTTGTGGTGATTATATAGAAGAGCACCACTAAAGTGGAAAAGAGATGAAATTTGTGGTGTAATCGTTGGCTATCCAAAGGAGATTGTTAATCGAATATAGCTAATGACATAATATAATCCTTGTGAACAAGAAAACAATGACTATAAGCATAATCTAAATAAAAACCTTTAATCATAACATGAGCAAATGAGCCCATGAGTGACTAATATTATTAATAATACGAGTATATAAAGGTTTATTGAAGTCGTCAAAACGTTGCCCATAATTATCATGGCCATATTATATAGAGAGAGTATGTAAACTTATAATTTAATATAAAACAAATCATAAAAATCTTTTTACCTAGAATATATAAAAGCTATAGAAGAATATGCCAAAAAGAACTCTTAGAGTTTTTTTATTGTAATAAAAATAAATAAATAAATATTAATTGGGCAAAATCTAAGGCAACTCTATCTACTCTAAACTTGGATTATTGGTGTGACTAAATCATTGATATTGAACTTGCTTTTCTTTCTCTTGACTTTATACATATCTATAGTGAGCACAATAAGAGTGCAAACCAATTATCCAAGAAAGCACTTTCTTTAAGGGTTGGCCTTCTCTCCTTCTCGGAAATCTTAGAAAGAGAAATCATAGGGGAAGGCTTAATACAACTCTTTTAAGAGTTTTTTCTTGAGATTAGTTGGCCTACTCATATTTGTTTTTTGAGTAGGGGGCTCCTTTTATTCACATACCTGTGGGATTGTATTCCCTTTCCATGTTCCCTTTGGGGTTGGAGTTTTCTCACTCACCCCTAGTGCTTCCCCGAATACACTAGCTAGGTTCTTTATGTTCTTTCGGTGGATATTTTTGGTGGGTCTCTTTAGAAAAAATGGCTTTGTTTTCACTTTCTGAAATGGTTGTAGTTCTCACTCTCAACTTTGTTTTGATTTTCATATCACATTTACAAGTTACCTTTGATTCTTAATGAATCATCAAGGAATGACTATTTTTCTTTTGAAAAAAGAGTTTTATTTATTGTACTTCGATTCTATCATATTAATGTTTAATTAACCTATAGTTAAAAGAAGAATTAAGAAGAATGGGTAGTTAACCTATAGTTAAAAGAAGAATTAAGAAGAATTGGAATTGGAATACCGTTAGGGTTGGAAAGAAGGAAGAAAGAGACATGGACTTTCTCTTAGGGAAGGAGACCAATCTCCTCACGGGAAAAAGCATAGAAACCATTCCTTGGGACAGGCAGCTTCATGATAAGAAGAGTTAGCACTCTTCATACTCTAGCTATTTTTTTCCAGTTTTTGTGAGACTAAACCTTTCGGAGGAGAAGAGATCCATTGTATTACAACATTGGCATTAAATGTATTTTGGAGAGGACACTTGCGTCAAATGGATTTTGGATAGGAGTAGCGGCCTCACAAGAGATCGACTCCATTCTTTCTAGGGATGCATACTGTTGGGAGCGGAGAGAAAAAGGAAGGGTCGGCTTGGAGAGCCAAGCTTGGTGAACCAAGTTGTTAGTCTCTCCATTACCTTTCCTAATCTCAGCATTGAAAGGTATTAATTATTGCACTGTTATGTTATTTTTAATGAGTATTCACTACCTTGAATAGAAGATTAAAATATGGAAGTCGATAATTGTCAGTTATTGCTAATAACTGAAATCTCTTAGTTAGAATATGAAGGATGACTTCTTTGGAAGAGAAGGTCGGTCTCTTTTCCCTTGATTTTTCCTCTATGATAGAATAAACAGGAGGACTTTAGTAACCTTCTTAGTTACCGTAAGAAGAGAGTTATGCTCTAACAAATCATTTTGAAATCGTTTGACCAATAATTGTGGCTATAGATTTAGTTATTCCTACTTTTGTTTTTGCTTGAAGTTGATTGCTTTTGTTTTTTCTTTGTTTTTTCCTTTCAAATCTTGTATAATCACTAAACAATCACCTTGAACGGTGCGATCTCCAATGGGAAGAACCCACTATATATTTTGACTGCGTGTATTTTGAATGGTAGAACGATTATGAAAACCAGTTATCAAACTCTGAAAACAACCTTTACCTACATCATTCAGTAAACACAGATAACTTCCATGACAAGGATTGACCCTTGTGCTACTATGGTTGTTGTAGAAACCAATAAGAACCGCTGCAGAGAACTCAACCCTTGAATTTGCTTGTGGACTCTCATGCTACGAGGAGAGACAAATTCGATTTATAACTTTATTTAATACATACATCGTGTTGAATAGGAAACCCCTGCTTGTTGTAAATTATTTTTGTTAATAACAAGATAGTGGTTAATTGGTTAACCACGTGAGCTGTGAACTCTATGGCTTAAAATGATTGGAATAAGTTATTTCTCAACAAAAATTGAGAACTACTTTGTTTATGCGGGATCCCGACTTTATTACATAGATGGAGGTTTTTATTTGAGATTTGAGATGGACTATGGCCTATGCTTTTTCATCTACGGACGAAGATGAGACAAGTGTATCGTCCAGATTAATTCTATGGTAGTTGTTCAAAATTCGAAATAAAAAGAATATAAAAAAAACGGTAGCTAGCTAATGAATGGATAACTCGTAGGAATGCATGGATAACTCATGGATGATGAATGGATAACCAACAGTTCATGGCAGATAACTAGAAGAATGTGAGATAAAAAGAAAAAGGAATATAAAAAATAATTGATGGTTGATAAATGGATAACATGAAGAATGTCAAGGATAGCATATAGCTAGGCATGGATAACTCATAGTTGAACCCATTTAACTAGAAGAATACGAGGAATAAAAAATATATCCAAAGTGGCTTCCATTCCATAACTATTTCGCAACCATTTGATCCCTATCGATGTGATCCAACCACAAACTATGTGGATGTGCTAGTATAAAGATTCATGACCTCTAAATTAATAATCATCTGAATTGAATGGAACCAAGAGCTCTATCAATTAGTTTAGAATAGCTAAACTATATCAATTATTCATTTCCGAACCTAGTACTTGATGACGAGTTGATAGCATAGATAGAGAAGTTACAAAGTGGTCAAGTAGTGGATGTGGCTTGCTAGTTTGCTTCTTCTAGTAGAAGCCATGTGCTTTAGACCATTAGTGGGTGATATTAATACTCATACCATGTTGAGGAATCTTGATGAGAATATTTTGTATATACCTTTATGAGGAATCTTGATGAGAATATTTCCGATATCCCTTTCTACCTTAGTGGATATTAGCCTAGCTCGGGGGTGGCATCTTAAGCTAGAAGAGTATAAGCTAATAGATTTCCTAAGGTTGGGTGGAAAGTTGAAGTTGTGCATTAAATCGCCAACTAATATTTGCGTTAAATGTTTGTCTATGTTTTTATAGTTCAGTTAACACTTGTTCATGTTCAAACAATTACAAATGAAAGCAAGACATCTACTTCTGGTGTTGTGTTAAATATTACTAATTCAGAAATGCAAGTGGATTAATAGACTTATGTTGTTTACATTGTATGTTGGCATAAAACTCATATTTTTACACTTCCTAAATACCTTAGAAGGAATGCTTGTTAAGTTTTGGGTTGTTGCTAATAAACGTTATCAAACTAATTGTATTGTAATATGCCTAAAATATTTAACAATAATAGACTGATGTTTAAACAACGTACATATAAGATTAATATCCTTGGTTAGTTAGTGTATTTTTGAATGTATAATGAAGGATTGAACATATGTCCTTATAATGATGACGATGCCACAATCTTATTGTGAGCGTAGCTTAACATACCATTGGAACTATTCGTCTAACTATAAGGCTCTTCCAAGTTACTAAAGCGATTAACTTCTAATATGGTTAACTTATAGGAAATAGAAATCTAGTGGAAGAATTGTTGAAATGTAGTTTTTAACTAATTACTAGCTTGAACATAGGCATCATATGGAATAGTTTTTCATTACAAATAGTTTATTTCCCTTCTATGAGCACTCATATTCTTTAGTTTATTTTTAGACTGATGTGAAGTTCAAGTCAATCCCACCTCTCTTCTCTTAGCAAAATCATGGCTAGGATTCATATTATCTCTTAAAGTAATTTCAATTTATTGGTGTCTTCCATTTCCTCCGAAGTCTAAACTCTAAGGTCAATGCCATGCCAGTTAAAAAAGCCCTTATTTCGCAAGGATACCTAGAGCAAAAAGAGGGGGTCATTACTGAAAGTTATATTCCATGATCAATAGTCTAAGTTCAATACCTATCACTAACTTCGATTCCAATATGAACAAGTGGTGGTTGAGATTAATTGATTAGAAAGGGTAAGGGGTACATTCAATGATAAGCAACCAACAAGATAGTAGAAGCCCTTTCTCTTTATCAAGGTATGAATTTGGTGTGGGGAAAAGGTATAAGCTCAAAAAATATTATTAGCTAATCTAGAATAGTCATTAGACTGATGTGAAGTTCAGATCAATCCCACCTCTCTCCTCTTAGCAAAATCATGGCTAGGATTCATATTATCTCTTGAAGTAATTTCAATTTATTGGTGTCTTCCATGTCCTCCGAAGTCTAAACTCTAAGGTCAATGCCATGCTAGTTAAAGGAGCCATTCTTTCGCAAGGATACCTAGAGCAAAAAGAGGGGGTCATTACTCAAAGTTATATTCCATGATCAATAGTCTAAGTTCAATACCTATCACTAACTTCGATTCCAATATGAACAAGTGGTGGTTGAGATTAATTGGCCTCCACGCTAATTCAATCTGCATTGTTTCCATTGTTCGATTACAGGCATGTGATCTCGTTTGAGGATTTATAGTAATGGATTTCATAAATTTGTGTGGGTATGGGTCCACAGGACAATTTAACCCTTAACACTTGTTATCAATCCTTTGTCCAATAAGTTGTGGAGGTGTTTAAAGGTATTGGGTCTGCTTTGAAATATGAATGAGAGCATCAATCTAAGAGTCAAGCTTCCAATTCAGAAGCTTAACTCCATTCTCCGTAAAATTTGTTTTCAACATTGCAATGGTGGATTGTAATAGATACTTGGAGAGCACTCTTGCAAAGTTGCAAAAATGAATTATCATTCGAAGCTTGGTCATGTAGATAGAGTGGATCCAGCAAACCCTCTCCCAGTTAATGAAACTTTCAAATCAATAGTAAAATTTTCAAATATTAAAATAGAAGTAATCGAAGGATTCGTTAGGATTCTGATTGACCAGCTGGACCATTTTTCTTTGGAAATCCAAATGCCCCAAGTTCCTTCAGAAGCAGTTCGTAGCTCTACAGTTTTGGTCACCTCACCAATGCTCTTTGGGAATGAAGACAACATTATTCACCCCTTTGACAACCAAATTGAAGTTGATGAATACCAAGGAGAATCAACTCCACAAAACCAATATGCCATTTCAATTATTTTCCTTCGAAATTTACATGTTTTACAAATGCAAATATGTTTTAAGACAATTTATTAGGATATATATTAGCAATTTTTGTAATTTTGTAAGAACATAGATAATTTTGTGGGATAAGCAATATCCCCCTCCCAATTTTTATGTAGTAAATCTTGATATCTGTGATATTAATAATTTTGTTGTAACCTCACACTATTTGGCTATGCCATAATCTTATTTTTAATATAATATCTACCCATTCTAGTTTTAAAAAATATCCTAAAATATGTTGGATTAGATAGTACGAAAGGTGTGCAACAACTTTGACTATCAATATGTTCTAAATAAGGCATATTAACTAAAAGATAAAAAAAAAAATATGAAGGTATCAGTGATAGTCACAACAAGTATGCTTCATGGTATCGAAAACATTATCATTATTAGATTTAAAGTTTGAATTTATGGTATCATAAGGAAATAATCAATAAGAATTAGTTTTTTTTTCACAACTGAAAAAGGTATACTTTATATTAATAAAGTGTATGTCCATATGGTCAAAATATACAGTATGCATCCTTTATTTAAGCAGTGAATCAAGAGGCATGTTGAACCCTGGAATGGACCTTTGGTTAATGGGCCCCCACCCCACCATTTTACCGATGTATTGTTCCCCTTGGGCCCTGAATATACAATATGTATCCACTAGTCAATAGGTTCCCTCATATAGTCTGAGAGTAGATCCAATATATAGTAATATAGTCCAAAGTAGCCAATAATGACATACAAAACATCATATAGATCAAAAAATAAAACAGTGCATCATATAGTCCAGAATCTATGCTATGATCTATGATTTAAGTAGTGGCGACCCTATAAGTGGACCATGTAGATCATGTCATTATTATCACCATCGGATTCAACAAGATATTGAAAATATTGATGTGTCTTCAGGGGTAACTTGTGTGATAAAAACATAAAAAATGTTATCCAAAAAAGTAAGTATGAGAAAACATATATCATGTATTGCTACCTACTATTATCTCGGTTGTGTTATCTTCACAAAAAATTGTAGTTGATTTCTAGAGAAGAGGTAATTCTAAGCATGAAACTCAGTTATATAAGGGACTCCTTCAGTGTCTTAATATAATTTTATCAGTCCCTATTCATACATCCTGGAACTTTGAAATATTTGGTATATAATGGACCTCTCTTGTTCGTGTAAAGCATCCTTCAACAAAATATCAGCTTCTTTGTTATATTCTCTATATATGTGTTCAAAAGTGATATGGGAAAAAGAATGGATCAGATATTTGATTTTGTTCATCTAGATGCCTAAGTGTACTACTCAAAGATAACAAAGACCATTTATCCAATATATGGCAATTTTTGAATCTCCCATAATTCTTAATTCAAGAATTCCAAAGTGTTTTGAACATAATAAGAGAATTCATAGGGCAATTAATTCTGACCTAGTATTGGTTTTAGGACCACAATTCAGTTTGATTTTATAATGCTTTTGATTAGTTATCCAAATAACAACCCCTACTCCACTAGAACTGTTCCCCAATTGTGATGCACCATTAAACTATCCTCTGCAACTATTTGAATGTAAAATAGGAGGACTGTGAATAGTTATGGATTTCTTGGAAATGGATACAGAAAATCCATCTAGAGTTCCCACAATTCTACTGCAGGTATCATAAACTTCTTATCTCGCACCTTCAAATACCAATCTATTACGGGATTTCCATACTTCCTAGCATATAATTGTTGAGAGCTCATTTTTCTCATAATCTTTTTAAATCCATGTCTTTGTAAAACTCTACATTGTCACACCACGCCAGTTATCGGATAGTGATAGATGGTGCTATAAGATTCCTTGCACTAGCTGTGTAAACCTGCACAAGAATAAAAGATGGTTGACCTTATCCTCACCATTATTGCACAACATACACATACCTGGTCCATCGAAACCACGTTTGATAAGCTTATCCCACGTCAATATGTTGTTTCTTAGAGCCAACCAAAATAAATAAATAAATAAAAAGTAAAAAAAAAATTTGAGGTATCTGCCATTTCCACAATGTCGTGTGCCACCAATATGTAGTCTTTGATTGCATGTACCATTGAGAGTCATAGGCATCTTTAGAAGTGACAATCCCAAAAATTTTGTTCCACGACCATGATAATTTATCCAATTTATCGAACATCGTTATTCCCCCTCTCTTTAATGCGTATAAATATTGAGACATTATTGTTGCTTCCAATTAGTCCAAGATGTTGTGATTCCATCCAAGATGTAAATGTAAATGTATTTTCTCTCTCCTGGATGAAATGTGCCAATATAGTTCTCCCTTGAGAGTGAAAGCAGTGGATAAGATCTTAAGATTACCTAAACTTTTATTTTTCTCCAATATGTAGATCTAGATAAACATGAATGGACATTCCATTACGTGGGAGCCACAGCTACCAATTGCTCAAAATGTTGAAAGATTTTGTGAGACCATTCCATATATTGGATACACCTTTGATGGGCTTGTTGATGTATTTTTAACTTCAGAATGTATTCACTTGTATATTTCTTATTGTATTTCATTGTACCCCGACAGAGATGTTTATTCCTTTGATTGGGAGAGTCATTAATATAATGAAGTCATGTAAAGTCATTGAGGTTAGCCCTCCATTGTAATTCGGGGCAATAGTCCCCACAGTTGAGTGATATTAGGGTTATTAGCATCTCCTAGTGAGGTCGGACCTGTAAGAGTAAAATTCTAGTGGAAAACAAGTATAAATAGAGAGTGAGACTCTCTATTTGTAACAAACACTCACTCAATTGTAGTGCATGAGTGAGAGAGGAGGAGCTCGCACAAGTGAGAGAGAGAACAGTTGTTGGAGATCATATTTATGTCTTTGGGTTTTACTTTTGCTATTGGTGCTCATCCTATCTCTGAGGAAGTTGTGGGGTTTTCTCCTTTATGGTCTCCCCGAGGAAAATTATTTGTGTCTCTTGTCTCTTGTGATATTTTTTGTGCATGTTATTCTCTCAGATAAGGTCCTAGATCATATTGATTAAATGATAAAAATATAACATGGTATCATAGCTAACCTGAGAAGAAGAAACTGTGCAGCTGCAGAATCAAGGGATTCTTACTTTTTGGGTCTCTATCCACAGATCATCAGCAAAATGAGGTTAGGCTAACTCTCCATTGAAGGGCGCATCTTTATGTCAAAGTAGAATTCGATTCCACACATTTTTTTATTTTTGACCTGTCACTCCTGTGGGAAATTAGGGCTTTTCACAAAAGAGGAATTTTTTAGTGAGTCTAGCATAGGATTTCTCTCCTCCTCAAAATCGAAATTTAGAGACCAAGAACGAAGTTTTTGGTTGGGTAGAACTTCGGGAAAGTCAAACCCTAAAAGACTAAAACTAGTCATTTTAGTGCATTCGCTATATCTCAATATTGGAGAAGGATCAGGCGCCAAAAGATTTACAAGCCAAATATAAATTTATGATGAACCTTGTGTAAAAATGTCATCCTCAGATTCGCTATATTCTATGAGATATGATTCCTCCAAATTAGAGTTCCAGCCTCCTCTAGAATATAGTCATAAACAAGTGACCTAGGGAGATTTGCTATATCTCTGGATACGAAGGTCCAAATGACATTTCGCAAGATGTTTCAAATAGGGAACGGACTTTAATTTCTATGGTAAAAGTTTCAAACCCCGAAGGTGAAATAGTGACATGTAGCAGTTTGTACAAGTTCGCTATGTTGAACAATCATGAAATAAGTCACCTTGGAAAAACTCTCATAATTCCCAATTGGTGAAACCAATTTTGCTAAACCCTGCGGTGTTGGAAAGAGAACATATGAGGCTACCTCAACATAAAGTTTTAGACACAGAGAAGCAGTAATTTCGGAGATAGCGTAGAAACAATATCAGGAATTTATGCAGAAGAAATTGGAAAACTAGAGCTTCCTGTTCCGGGAGCTTCCCTCCACTGTTTTCAAAAAAGGAGTACATTGGACAACTCGCCTTGAAGAGGCCCATTTTTCTGTCCAATTAGATGTTTGAAATTCCAAGTTTTGAAAATTAGGGTTTCTCTAACAAACCCTATATCAGCCAGCTCCAAAACCAGGACAAACACCCCAAATCGGTAAGATCTAAAAAAAAATTATTTACATTTGAGGTTCTCATTTCAAAATGAATAATCACACCAACTTGATGACAAGCTTGGTGAAGCTGACAACTTCATAGTATGGAAGTATAGGACCTATGTTGTCCTTGAATAAATTGACCTAGATCAGTATTTCAGTAAGAAATGTCTAGGAGCCAGAGGGAGATGAGGCTAAGGATAGAGCCAAGAGAATCATTACAGATTCTATTACAAATCATCCCATCCCTCATGTGCCATTCTTGAAGACACCAAAAGGAAGTGTTTGTTGCTATGATGAAGCAATCAAAGAAGAACAAGATATTGTTATAACCACCTTGAATGGCCTCCCAAGATCATGGGATTCATTCATTTGAGAAATGTGTTCCAGAATGAAGTGATTACCTTCAGTGGACTCTAGGAAGAGTGCACACATGAAGAAGCTTGACTCATAATAAGAGAAGAGAAGATGGGAGAAACTAAAGGTCAAGCTCTCACGATTCAAAGAAGATCCCTCAAGTGATGAGGAATATGAAGGACTCAATTCTTGAAGAAATTCTTATCCATCTTAGCATTTGGATAAGAAATGATGATATCATGAATGGAGAAGATGATAAAGCTGAAGGCGCAAGAAGGAGTCTACCCACGAAACAAATAAAGATAAGTATTTGAATTGTTTTTTTCTATATATCTAGTTGTTTATATGACATTGTTTAGTTGTGAAATGTATTATGCATGATAGAATAATTAACAATATACTACTAATATGCATGTGATGGGTAAGTAGCCCATGGTTCTATGCAACACTCCATTGCTACTTATATAGAATGAAACCTCTTTGCTGGCATATTGGATTTGTGCACAATCTCAACGATGTCATGGTAGAGATGGAAGGCATCTAGAAAGTTTCCATGAGATATGGATGAATGTTGTATTGGCTAAAATAGTTACATGATTATATCTTTATGCATAAAGAATTTGTCGTTATGAATATGCCTTGTGAAATGTTTCTGACCATACAACTGGTGCATTTGACTTGTAGGAAAGATCGCGTACAATCGCCAAAAGAAGGACGAGACTTGTTCCAAAGAAAAATTGACGACAATTCAAGAAATAATCCAAAATGAAGAATAGTATGACAAGACTTCAAGAGGCCTCAGGCACACTCTAGTTATGTGCAACTATTGATCGACATCATTGATGCAGAGCCTTCCAGTTATGAAGAATTAGCCAAGAAGAAAGGGAAGGAGAGTACCAGTTCAAGAAGAATGATGTCTAGGATGCGGTATTGAGACCTGAAGGGAAGTCCATAGTGTCTTCCATATGGATCTACAAGATCCAACATGTAGTAGATGGCAACATTGTGGGATACAAGGCTAGATTCGTAGCATGAGGCTTTTCATATAAAGAAGGCATCGACTACGAAGAGACATTTGTAGTCACTAGGAGTTGAGACAGATGACATGCAAAGTCATGTGTGCAAATTAAAGAAGGCCTTATATGAGCTCAGAAGGCACCCATGGGATAACACATACATGAGGAGCTTGAAGATCACCTAGAGTGATGAATATATTAACCTTTGCTGCAAGGTTGAAGATGAAATCCTATAGAGGATGACAAGCTCACAGTTGGGTGCGAGAAGAACTTTTGAAAAGGTTCAAGATAGAGGATCTTGGTATCCATTGACCTTAGATGGATACATAGAATATTAGTAGCAGAGGAAGCTACTTGTCACTCCAATACAGAATGTTTCAATGCATAAAGTACGAAAGGTAGGGGGAGAATGATGCTTCGCTTCAGAGGGAGTGACTGCAGAAGATCTTGAGGTTCGACATGGTACGACAGGATGGACAGATTACTGATGGCTCTGGGCTTTACTAAGAGTAAAGAAAATTCCAACCTTTGCTTTAAGGTTGAAGGCGGAAGACCAGTGATGCTCCTGTTATATGACGATGACTTGTTCCTAACAGGGAAAGAGGAACTCATTAAAGTTGCAAGAAGGAGACTTGTTGTCGAGTTCAATATGAAGGACTTGGGTATGATGCACTACTTTCTAGGCATGGAGGTGTGGTAGAGTGTGGATGGAATCTTCCTTATACAAGGGAAGTATGCAATAGAGATCCTGAAGAGGTTCAGGATGATGTAATGCAAGTCCATGGCCACACCTATGGCATCAAACCTGAAGCTATTGAGTCATGCTTCGTCAGAGTTGTTTGATGCCATGATGTATTGTCATATGATTGGGTCCTTGATGTACCTGACGGGTCCGAGACATGTTCACCTAATGGTTGCAAATCAGGTAGTGAGGTACCTGAAGGGTACAATTGAGTATGGGCTCAAGTATGATATGAATGAGAAGACTAACTTGGAAGGTTAGGTGGATTCAGATTGGGCAGGAAGTTCCATTGATAGGAAGAGCACTTCGTGGTGCTACTTCAGTATGGGATCAAGTGTGATCTCTTGGTTTAGTAGGAAGCAGTCCTGTGTGGCACTGATTATAGTCGAGGCAAAATATGTTGCCCTTGCTCGGCTATTTGGGAGGTAGTATGTTTCTTTTGAAAGCTACTATCTGATTTGATTGATTTGACTTGCATTTTTGTATGATGTAGAGAGGAGCAGTGAAGCTCTAGTTTGTGATCCAGATCGAGATCTCTCGAAAGAGGGAGTTCTAACATAGCCAGTGAGACAGGTTATCTGAGCATAAAATCTTGGTGAAGCTCGTAGGTTGCTCATACGTAATCAGTCCTGAGGTTGTCCTTGGATGTAATCAGTCTTGGCGAATCTCACAGGTTATCCTTGGACGTAATCAGCCCTAATGTGATTCTATGCTAGAAATGGCCAGAGTGAAGTTTGAGTACTTCAAAGAGAAGCTTGGTGTTCGTTAGATCGAGGTTCCCTCCAAGGGGAAGCATCGAGTGCGAGAGCCTTTCTGACATGGTGGTATGTTGGGCCTCCCATGGTCAGATGTAAGTGCAGATCCTTTCCCTGGATGGTAGTAGGTGTGTCCTACCATCCCGGTGGATGTAAGTGACAAGCCTTTCTGACCTGGTGGTAGGTTGGGCCTCCCACAGTCAGATGTGAGTGCAAAGCCTTTCCTGGATGGTAGTAGGTTTATCCTACCATGTCGGTGGATGTAAGTGCTAGAGCCTTTCCTAGATGGTATTAGTTGTTTCCTACCATGTCGTTGAATGTGAATTTTGTGTATCTGGGTTGTGCTTCGAGATGATCTGAAGAGAAAGACCTTGTAAAGGAAAAGGCCTACATCCAACATGAAAAAGGGGTGGCTCTGTAGAGAAATACCTTGCAGAGGGAAAATCCTACATCCATCATGAAAAAGGGTTGGCTTTGTAGAGAAAGGCCTTGCCGAGGGCAAGGCCTACATCCAGCATGAAAAATGGCTTGCTCTGTAGAACTACATCCAACATGAAAAAGGGCTAGCTCTGTAGAGGAAGACCTTGTAGAGGGAAAGGCCTACATCCAACATGAAAAAGGGTAGGCTCTGTAGAAAATCATCCAACATGAAAAAGGGATGGCTCTGTAGAGATACATCCAGTATGAAAAAGGGTTAGCTTTGTAGAGGAAGACCTTGCAGAGGGCAAGGCCTACATCCAGCATGAAAAAGGGTTGGATCTGTCGAACTACATCCAGCATGAAAAAGGGTTGTCTCTTTAGATGGAGAACTACATCCAGCATGAAAAAGGGCTGGCACTGTAGACTTACATCCAACATGAAAAAGGGTTGGCTCTGTCGATTAAGACCTGCATGGAGGCTAGGACTACATCCAGCATGAAAAAGGGTTGGCTCTGTAGAACTTCCTATGACGAGTATATTTGATAGATAGCAACATTTGCTCAAGATAACGGCATGAGCTTTGATGATGATCCAGTGATGAAGACTTATGCTGATGAACTATTTCAGGAGAATACCTTCCTAGTTAACAAGGAGTGTTGATGTATTTGTAACTTCATAATGTATTCACTTGTATATTTCTTATTGTATTTCATTGTACCCCGACGGAGATGTTTATTCCTCTGATCGGGAGATTCATTAATATAACAAAGTCATGTAAAGTCATTGAGGTTAACCCTCCGTTGTAAGTAGAGGCAATAGTCCCCACAGTTGAGTGGTATTAGGGTTATTAGACTCTCCTAGTGAGGTCGGACTGTAAGAGTAAAAGTCAAGTGGAAAACAAGTATAAATAGAGAGTGAGACTCTCTATTTGTAACATATACTCACTCAACTGTAGCGCATGAGTGAGAGAGGAGGAGCCCGCACAAGTGAGAGAGAGAACAACTGTCAAAGATCATCTTTGTGTCTTTGGGTTTTACTTTTGCTATTGGTGCTCATTCTATCTCTGAGGAAGTTGGGGGGTTTTCTCCTTTATGGTTTCCTCGAGGAAAATTCTTTATGTCTCTTGTCTCTTGTGATTATTTTTGTGCATGTTATTCTCTCAGATAAGATCCTAGACCATATTGATTAAATGATAAAAATCTAACATGGCTCGGTAAGAATTTTTATCCACTGTTCAATATTAAAAAATTTAAAATACTTGGCCAATATGACTCTATGCCACAGATTGTCCATAAATAATGCACGCCATAAACTCTTGGCTGAAAATTCTTTAGCAAATTTAAAAATGTCTTTGATACCCTAACCACCATAAATAATCAATATAGCTATGCAATCCCATTTGACTAAATGATATTTTGATTTTTCCATGGATCTAGACCATAATAAATTGAAAATTTTATGATTGATCCTATATAAAATGGATTTAGGTACCTTGCATAGTAATATCCAATACACTAGGATGTGTGTCAGCAACGCCTTTATCAATATTAATTTGTCACCCATTGATAGACACCTTAAGCACCAGTGATTGATGCGCACCTCAATATTCCCCACCAGCTAGTGCCAATTATTTACTCTGTAACTATTTGGCTTTAGCATATAACCAAGATATTTGGTTCCATATTCCATAACTTTAAATTCATATGGAAATATATCCTTGAAATTATTTAGTTCATTTCCCTTCATCCCATGATGTAAAAAAATGGATTTTCTCTTGCTAATGACCATGCCTAATGCTCTACAAAAGCTATCCAAAATGTTTTAAAAATGTCTCCATTCCTGAATATGCCTTTGACCAAAAGTCACCACATCATCAACAAACAACAAATGTGTGATTTTGATAATTGTAGATATGCAAATGCCCTTGATCTTCTTTTCCTCTGTAGGATTCTATGGATTTACTTAAAAAACTCAATTATTAGTAGAAAGAGAAGTGATGATAATGGAAAACCTTGATGAATACCCCTTGTGCCACTAAAAAAATTTGTTGGAGAGCCATTAATGAGAACGACATAGTTTTTTGATTGAACACAAACCATTATCCAATTAGTTGAGGCCAGGTCTAATGCAATGTGTAACAGAATCAAGTGAAGAAAACGTTAGTCTACATGATCATAGGCCTTCACCAAATCCAAGTTTAAAACCATGGCTTACAATTTGTTTTCTTATTGTTATGGAATACCTCCTGAGCCACTCCCACAACATCATGTATTTGATTGTTCTCCAAGAACCCAAACTGCTCTCTAGATATATATATTTTGATAGCAAAGGCTTGATTCTATTTGAAATATTTTTTCATATCACATTATAGATCAAGTTACATAATGATATGGGTCTAAAATCACTGAAATATTTTGACTTGTTGACTTTCGGGATCAATGCAATATATGTTGAGTTCAATCCCTCTTAAAATTTACCAGTGGACCGAGATTCTTCCACTGCATCTAATATATTATGTCCCATAATATCAAAGAATTCCAGGAAAAGTTTTACTGACCACCCATCTGGTCCAGGAATCTTGGATTTGGCAAATCCTTTCAACACAAATTCGACCTCCCCTAAAGAAATTGGTTGTTCTGCCAAAGATCCTTCTTCTTCCTCAGAGAAATATTTGTGGAATTTCTAAAGAATATTCATTTGATCAACAATAGATGTGTTGCTTGTATATGAAAATAACCAATGATAATGTTTTACAGCTTCAACTTCTATTCCCCGTGGATCTCCTACAACAGAGCCTTCCTATGGTTTTATCTCCCAAATTTCATTATGTGTTCTTCTATCATTAGCGTAGTGGTGAAAGAATTTTGTATTATTACCCCCCAATGTGATCCAGATCGCTCAACTCTTTAGTCACCATTTTTCCTCATCCATATTAAGTATATGCAATCTAGATGCTTCCAAGTTTGTCAAATTGTCTTGGATATCTAAAGGGTAAATGCCTTGATGATATTTCATTTCCAGCTCAAGCTTGATAACTTCAAGCTGATGCAAATTTAAGAAAAAAATTGATGGTATTAAAATAAGAATGAACTATTATTAACAACATAGTAAAATTGAGATATTTATGATACTATGAAGTGGAAGATAAAAATTATATTTTCTTAAAATGTTTTTCTTATATAAAATTCAATGCTATAATATTTATAACTTATTTAAAAAATATTTTGCAGTATCTTTTATTATAAAAATAAAATGTAAACTTACATCACTTAATTATAAAAAAATTTAAAATTTGATAATCCAAAGCTATAAACCATAAAAAAAAAAAATACCAATGAGAAATATATGTTTATATAAAAATGATTTAGAATTTATTAACTTTTTAGTTATAAAAGTATTACATTTAATGAACTAAATTAAAATGATTATAAAAACTATTTTTTTTTTAATTTATTTAATGATTATAAAAGTTAATCTTTTATGCATTAACGTATTTGATATATAAAAATATTATATATTTAGTTATATTCTAATTTTAAAAAATGAAATTGTATTTAATTATATAGTTTAATTGTTTTTACATATTTAATTTATAATTTTGTTTTAAAAAGATTTTAACCCAATAGAGAGGGAGTCTTGTTGATTTATGAAACAATAATTTATTTCAACCCAAGAGAGAGGGAGTCTTTTTTATTTATGCAAACAATAATTTATTTTAACCCAAGAGAGAGGAAGTATAGTTGATTTATGCAAACAATAATTTATTTTAGTTTAAGCATGCTTACGAGGACATATTAGAATTTAGTGTGCTTTACCTTGCAATGCGTTCACTAGATGCTATAATTAATAATATTGAGTGAAATGGTTTTAACATGGATTTTGTATGAAAATAAACGTTAGTTATTTTAATGTAAAATATATAGGTGGAAATTAAGCATTTTGAGAATGGAAAGATGTGCGATACTTGTGATTTAATAATTCAAAGGGTCAAATGGAGTTTCATTTTGGCATACATTTTTTAAGGATATATTCAATCATGTCATATAGCATCAATTTCTTTCAAAGTGGTACGTTAGCAAAGTGATACATATTTACAAAGATAATGCTATAAATAATATGAGAAATTAATAAAATCATTTTAGTTTTTGTTTTGTTTTAACAAAAATGGTTAAAGAGCTTTTTTATAAAATGAGAAATTAGTTGTTACATTGATTTAGACATGGATTGCTTCCAGAGGAAGACCATGTCCAAGTCTCCTTGTGCGTCTTTTTCCAGTCTATTTTTTTCATTATAATTTCCTATTCTATGCTTACAGTAATCCCTTTAAACTTCCCAAGCAGGAAAATACAAAAGCAGAACATTCCAAAAATGTGGTGGACAGGTACACTATAAAGGGATCCAGTTTCTCTCATTGTCTTGTTGATCGCAGACTAAGTTGCCGCAATCTAGACCCACTCCCTTATTAGCCATAAAGTCCACTTGTTTATTATTTTCTCTCAAAACATGAAGGAAGTTGATAGCTTTGTAATCATTTACAATACTTTTTAGGTGATGATGAGTCTTGGTAAGTCGATTCTTTCGATTCCTCGCCAGCTTCCGCACTTCCTCAATGACCATACTCGAGTCACCAAAGACCACCAATTCCTCAATGCCATCTTTCCTTACCAACTCTAGACCTTTAATTAAAGCTAACCATTCTTCCCCATTGTTAGTCTTCTTGTTGATTCCCCAAGCATACTCTTTCATCTTGATTCCTTCGGAATTGAAGTAGAAGCCCCCCGTGCCTGTCATCCCAGGGTTTCCTTTCGAGGCTCTGTCAAAGAACAAAGGACTACAACCAAGTTTCTTCCACCAGCTTTTGAATTCTTCAGAGCTCATTCTCATTTGCCAATCTTTCAATATTGGTTTTTTTTGGATTGAATCCATGGTAGATGGGCCGGGAAAGCTAGCAAATCTGAGGCCCAAACTCTTTCTTCTACTGTCAATGGTTCCTTGCTGATGCTGTGCATTCCCCTCATGGATAAAACTTCTACCCAAAGTGTCTTTGCAGCTACTGCAACTTTGCCTAGACCGTTTCCCCCCCCCCAAAGATCTATGTATTTCTTACTGTCCAAATATTCCAGCGGATATATCTTAAAAGAGCTTCCCAAGCCCTCATAAAATCCGGTTTGTTAGAAAGTTATCCGTGATAATATTCCTTCCAGCAAAAAAATAGACCATTCCAGTTTGTTGGCAAAGTGAAGTCGAAGTGCAGATCTTTGTATGTTTGGTGCCATGCCTCTCTGGAGAATTTACATTCTAAAAAAAGATGTTCGATAGATTCCTCTAATTCTTTGCAAAGAATACATCTCAAAGGACCCTCCATACCTCATTTTATTATGTTCTATGATGTTAGCATTTTGCGGTGAGATAGTATCCAAAAGAACAAATCAATTTTTGGCAGATCATCTTTATTCCATATCTTTTTCCACTTCTTGTCGATGTTGCAACTACTGTGAACACCGTCCACTATGCTGTAGCCATCCTTCACCATGTAGCATCCCGATTTTCCCCATCTTCTTTCATCTTTCATCTCGCGATGGATCGGAGATGGCAGTAGTGAAATGAGTGCTTGGTACTTATTTTGAGCTGGTCGAATCTCCAGATCAAGCCAACCGACCCATCTTTCGTTGTTCGTCCATGCCGAGAGGTCGTGAAGGGTGGAGATGTTCATAGTGTCCAATCTTTGCTTTAGCTCTGAGAACACTTGCAAGAAGTTGACAGGGGATGTGTTTCCACGCTTGTCATTCTAGATTTTGATTTCCTTCCCATCGTGTGGTGTCCAATACAATCACTCACTTAATATATACACAACCTTCTTACACATCTCCCAAATCAACGAAACTTTTTTGTCAAGGTTGAGATTGTCTATGCATCTCTTTCGGGTCCCATTCATGTATATTTTTTGCATAATTTCCTTCCACCACGCTCTTTCTCTCGATATGATTCTCCATGGGATTTTGGCTCCAAGAGGTAAACTCATTTTGCTTGGATCTCTTATTCTAGCTCCTCCATAGATATTTGGCCTACAAACAGTTTCCCAATTCACTAGGTGAATTTTTTTTGAGTTGTCTGATTTGCCCCCTTGCTTGAAAATTATTTCATAATTTTGTTTGGGGCTAGACAAGTCGAGCATGCATAAATAGGGTAGGCAGAAAGAATAGAGTTGATAAGGGTGATCTTTCCAGTCGGATTAAGCCAACTTGTCTCTCGTGAGTTAATTTTGTTCTTGGTCTTGTAAATTGTCCCTTGCCAGTCGAAAACCCTTTTTCCCTTTGAATATTGGGATCCCAAGGTAATTGAAGGAATTCCATGTCATGTTTTGCTTCTAATCCAAGGGTCCTTGTTATCTTTTCCAAAGTTTCCTCAGGGAGGGGGGGGGGGAGTTCCAACAGTATAATTTTGATTTGGTTGAGTTCACTTTGCCATCAGATGCTTTAAGGAAAGTGATAGAGCACCTTTGAATCTCTTTGCAATTGTTGTAGATGCTTCTCCTAACAGAATGGTATCCTTTTGCAAACTGCACATGGTTGGTAGATTTCACTCCTCTAGCTATCTTCAAACCTTTCAGATCACAGGACTCCTGTAAATGTTGTAGCTTTCTACTCATAGATTCAGCCACCAAGAGCTAAAGGAATGGGGACATATGGCAACCTTATCGGATTCCCTAGTTTACTGGAAAAATTTGGTATGTCTACCATTTACTAGTGGTACGATCAACGACCTACTGATACATGCTTTTACCCATCTTACAAATATTTTAGAAAATCCAAACTTGGACATGATTTCAAAGAGAAAAAAATGATTTACTCTGTCAAATGCATTAGCCATATCCATTTGAATAGCCATACCTTGTTGCCTTTTTTCCATGCTGGAATGTATAGATTCTTGTACGATAATAATATTGTCAAGAATATGGTGCCCCACTACAAAACCTCCTTGTGAATCTGAGATGAGGCAACCCATGATGCTTTTCATTTTAGTGGCCAAGATTTTAGACAGGTTTTTATATGAAGTGTTGCATAATGAAATTGGCATGAATCTATTAAGCGATAGAGGATTCTTTTCTTTTGGAATTAAGGCCATGAAGGATGACTTAGTGGCCCCTCCGATCTTGTCTTTTTTCCTTATCCAGTTGAACATTTTTTTTGAGATATTCTTTTATAATATCCCACGTTGCTCTGTAAAAATTTATTGTAAATCCGTCAGTTCTAGGTGCTTTATCAACATGGAGTGACCAGATTGCATTTCTTATCTCATATTCCAGAATGGGCTTTGCAAGCACTCTATTCTCTACATCTTTGATGAGCGAGGGTGTACCAAGAAGGAGGACCGCTTGTGCTTCTAGATCTGTCTCTCCAATATTTGCGTAGAGCTCTTGAAAATTAGTGAAAGCATGTTTCTTTAATTCTTCCTGCCATGTTATCTTGCTTCCATAATTATATTTCAACTCCTTGATGGCATTGTAACTTTGTTGAACCTTGGTTTGCTTATCAAAGTACTTAGTATTGCTATCTCCTCCTTTCAACGACATATGTCTGGATTTTATTCCCTGTACCTCTTCTATTTGCCTTGCAACATTGATAATTTTTATGTTCACCTCTTTCTCCTGCTTCAGATTTGTTGGGAGTCACCTCATCCACATCCAACGGGATTGTAAAGCGGCTAAATCACTTTGTAGTTGGATTTTGTGAATATTTGGATTCTTAAACCTTCTTTCAACCATCTTCTTAAGGCAGATCACACTGATCTTAGTTTGGATTCCCAAATGTAGTTGGGCGATCCGTAGTGTTGAAGGTTCCATTCCTTTTGAATTAAACCCAATATTTTTTCATTTTCATCGTGCAACTAGATTGGGATGAATCTGAAAGGAATGGACCCAATATTGATTGGAGGGGATAAAATGAGAGAAATTGGCTTGTGGTATGAGACTGCTGAAGGGAGAGTGGGAGAGGTTGGAAAGAGGTATTTCTACAGGAAGGTGGAACTTACCAAATATCTGTCCTGCCTTGTCGTTACATGTCCAATTCCATTTATTCTATTGCTCGATGTGTACTTTTCGTTCTTCAATGGAATGTCCAGCAGATCCAGATCTGACTTCTCACCAAAAGGGTCCCTGACCTTTGCTCCTCCACGTTTCTCAAATTGTGACTTAGTGGTATTGTAGTCTCCAGCAATGATGAGGTATTTTCCTTGCAGATCCTCCTTTAATTTGTTAAGATCATCCCAGAATTTTGTCTTGTCCCTATAGCGAGTTGGCCCATATACATTACAAATGTATAAATAAGTTAAGTCCTCTTTTTCCTGAATTTCTGTCAATAGCCAGTGATTGCTTTCCCTAATTGATTTGACCAAAAATTTACTTGATATTATGGTGTCTATTCCCCCAGATGCACCTCTGGAGCTTATGGCTTTACCTATGCTATTTTTCCAGAAAAGACATGAAAGTGCCATAGCCTCCATGTCTGGATTTTTTGTCTCTTGGAGTACTGGTATGTCTGGCCTCTTTGATTTAATTATCTCTTTTATTACTTCTACTTTACTTAAGCCTCCCAGACCCTTGCAGTCTCAACAAGATGCAACATACTCTGCCTCGGTTGTGCTCAGTGCTACGCTCGTTTGATTTTTGTTGCACCAAGAAATCATGCTAGACCTCAAGCTAAATCAACGTGTTGAAGTGCTCTTCCTATTTATATCACTGCCATCCCAATTGGAGTCAACATATCCATGTAGGAAGATCCTCTAATCTCTTGCATATTTGAGGCCATACTTGATTGTACCCTTTAGGTACCTCAACATGTGTTTTTTCGCAACCATGTGAACATGTTTCCGCTCCACCATGTACTAAATCAAAGTGTTCACCGCAAAGCATATATTTGGCCTCGTGTTTTTCAGGGACATCAACAAACCAATCATATGCCTATAGATGGTGGCATCAACTGTCTCTTAAGTAGGATCACACAACAACTTCAAGTTCAATGCCATCGTTGTAGCTATAGCCTCGCAAATCAACATCTCGAACCTCTTCAGGATCTCAACTGCATAATTTCCTTGGCTAAGAAAAATCTCCTATGGATTCTACCACATCTTTAATCTCAGAAATCATTTAAGATTCTCAAACTCTGAGATCTACTATAGTCTCTCCCTTTGAAGAGGAGCACCATCCTCCCTCTACATCTCGTACTCTCTATATCGGGACATTCCATACTGGAGTGACAGGTAGCCTCCTCTATTGTGGATCTTTTGGGTATCCATCTATGGCATCTTTCAAGATCATTAGATACCAAGATCCTACATCTTAAGCTTTGTTGAAAATTCCTCTTTCACCCATATATGAGCTTCTCATCCTTCGTAGGATTCCATCTTCAACCTTGTAGAAAAGGTTGAGATATCCATCCCTCTAGATGATCCTCAAGCTCGTCATGTAACTTTATGTGATATCCCATTGGTGCCTTTCGAGCACATACAAATCCTTCTTCAATTTTTGCACGTGGTTCTCTATAGAGTGTCCCTAGTTCTGGAAGTTGTTTAATATGCACTTCTACTTCACTGAAGAAGTGTGTATGGTCAATGGAGAAAATGTCTCGCCCTAATCTACTCCCTATTTTTTAGAGAAACCACAGACCTTTCTTTTTATTATAACATCCTTATATTCTTTGCTCTCGATAGGTTCTTTATTGCTGGAAGGATCTCTCTGCATATTGGATTGCTTTTCTCTTGTCCTAGTTTATCTTCTCTTGTAGTGTTCACCTCTCAAGGTAGATCTACCGCTCTTTGTGTCTTGGTCATATCACGATTCTCATATTCTTTTGAATCTCTTTCTTTCGTCATTGTATCTTTGACCCTGGGAGCTTCAGGTTCCTCTTTGAGTACTTTGTTGGAGTGAATCTTATTTGAGTGTTATGACTAAATGGTCGTCACTTATTCTTCGGAACAAGTCTCATCCTTGTTTTCTTGTAGGTGATTGTACGCTTTCTTTACTACAAGTCAAATTTAGTTGCATGATTAAACACATTTAATGATTTTTCAAAACATATTAATAATGACAAATATTTATGCATAAAGAAATATGTCACACAGTCATGCAACTATTTTATTCAAATACAACATTAATCCATACAGTAACTTTCTAGATGCCTTCCATCTCTACCATAACATTATTGAGAGTGTGCATTGCTCCCATTATGTCAACAAAGAGGCTTCATTCTATACAAGTAGCAATGGAATGTTGTACAACACCATAGACTACTTACCCAATATCACATGCAGGTTAGTATTATATTGTTCATGTTATCACATAAAGTGTGGATACCCACTAAAGGTATCCTATTCGGGATGATAGAGGTAAGGTAGCTAATCAGTGACACTACAAGGCCCTCGTCCACTACGGATGAAGGGTATTTTTCACACTGGATGAGCTCTTGTCACTTTAGATGAATCCAAAGAATGATCAAGGGGGAGACCCTGTTACCCTATGGGGACTAGTGAACCTACTCAAGACACTCTAAGGGGTTTGCAATGAGTACAAGAGGTGAATAACGAGTAAGTAAATCTAGATCTAGGGAATGGATGTGGTAGGTGAAGTTAAATCCAAGTCGAGGAGGCCTAGGACAATGAAAATTTCCCAACTTGATAAGAAATGTATCACAAAGAGTTTAAGAATGTAGATTTAAATAGATCTAGTCTAAATAATGAAAACCTTAATGAGATCCACCTAGGGTTTATGCAATAATGGACAAAGTGGACCCAAGAGAGTAGACAAGGACAAGAAATTACTAGATCTGAAGGTTTGAAGGATATATTTGTGGATTCAGAGTGTGTTTAAGCATATACCCAATTGATAGATCTAAATATTTGACCACCCACCCAAGGAGGGTGCCCCACCTAGAGTAGACTAATGTTAGATCCCAGGGTAAATGGAGTTGAATTTCAACGAGAATTGAGATATGGGGTTTAAATAAGTATCTCTAATTGGGTTTTGATGGCTGTCATCAAATAAGCATCCGATCTATTAGATCTACAAAACTAGGGTTTTACTAATGAGGGTTTTGATGGACAATTAGATTAAAATATTGAAAATGATATTAACATTTTAGATCGTACCTGAAAATACTTACGACTGCCTCACTCATCGATGATCCTTCCACTTAGTTATAATTCTAAGAAATATCCAAAAGCTTTTGGTGTGAAACATGTTGCTCTAAAGAGGTAAAGAACCCCCTCTACCTATAAATCTGAACTACCAAAGTGAGATTTGATTGACAGATAAAGAAAATCTATGCATGTCATCTAAAAGAGAAAAACTCAATTCATAAAATACAATTGGTCACTCCCTTGAAGATGAAATGATTTGCTCGAAAGATGATGCAAGACGTCTTAGAAATCTCCTTCAACCAATTTTCTACCCTGCAAAAGTTTACTATGACCTCCACAAAATATAGATCGAAAGTATAAAAGGTCCACTGGAATGTCTAATCAAAAGGCATAACAATCACGAGCAAGTGCATTCATAAAGCTCCCAAGATTCTCCAAAAAGTTTTATTGTATTCAATATTCTCAGAGACAAAAGTCTCTTTACAACGAGAGAGCATATCAATATATAGACCTCTCCGATACACAAAACCTAGATCCAAAAAGATAAATGGCCAAGATCAAAAGATACAATTACTCTAATCAATGTCTAATATGAACCAAACAACTAATACATGGATCCACTCACTAATGGAGGGAGGTGCACTCACTAAAAGTTCTCAGGGAGGGGTGCACCACATAAAAAAATGTATAAAATATGAGAATATCACATGGTTGGGCTAGGATGTTATACAAATATTTCACTAGCATGGCCCCATGGCACTATAACAAGGTCTTATCATCAATCATAACATGGAGTGATCAAAATAACTAGGACGTCCCCCTCAAAATACATTAAAACACCCTCAAAGTGGAGAATGCTAGGACGTGTGGACCCCATTAAGAGTGAATCTAATGCTGGATGATGAAGGTGACCCCAACACTATGCCTTGGACAAATTCCAGGCCATTTCCTTACCTCTATTTCCCAAATTGATTTCTTTATTATCCATTTTCATTGTCAAAATACTGCCTCAAGAACATAAAAATGCTCATATCTCATTAATGGATGAACCTAGACGTCAACTGACTGCAAAATGGTCCTCCCACCATAGCAATATGGTACAAACAATTGGACACACCCTACGTTTCCCTCTAGCGTCCTAGTATAACTCACCATCAACTAAAAAACATTTTCTTTTGATTTCATGTGGCCAAATTGCTACAAAATGCTAAGATGACCCATATCTCATCTAGGAGTGCATGAACCTGAAAACTGGCTGCATCAATGAACTCAAAATGTCCACATCTACTAGGAAAGAGTACCATACACCATATGTCCATAAAAATTGTACGTCAAAGGCCCCCATTCATGTCAAAATAATAATAATAATAATAATAAACCTTGTAAATGCTAATAATCATCAAAATAACATAAGTTATTATAATAAACCATCATTTGAAGCATGAGTATGCCTCATGGACATTGATATACCACAAATAATCATCATCCACAATCATCAGCCAAAACTCATCCCATACCCTATTGCTAACTTTGTCAAACTAGGTTGACCAGTTCAAGAATGAATAAATAATGACCCAAATGGTAAACTCGGATACTGTAAAGTACACAATTGGATATGCATGCTCAATAATCTATGTTAATAGTAAGACTAAAGTACAAGTAGCTTGGTGATTATAAGCATAATATATATATATATATCAAAGTAATTAGTTTCTCTAAACAAGAACCTCTAGTGTATACTTATTTAATGATTTGGCCATTTTGCTAGTCAAGGGTGAAGGTGTATAAAACAAGGTAAGGCCAAGGGAATTACTTGAAGCTTGACATTGTAAGCATTTAGGCTGAAGGAAAAGAGGACCCACACAACACATAAGTTAGACTAGGTGAACAATAGGGAATGTCAGTGTCTCGCAAATGGGTGGAAGTATGAAAAGTCTCCATAAGACTCTAGATAATAAACCTTTTTTAAGCAGTTTATTTGCACAACAAAGGACACTAGTTAACCTCCAAAGGCAGGTTCCCTAGAAAGGATTTTGGGTTTCCAGAAAATGACAAAGACATAACCCTGACAAGTCATACTCACCCTATTTCCCTATGGGGGAAATGAGTCGCACATTATAAAATGAACGAGTGCTCACCCTTTGGCCATCAACTCTTTTAAAACATTTATTTCATTTAACTTGCCATCCTCTAAGAGGAATTTCCCTAAATAGCCTTGCAGGCCTCAAATAATGACTCGATATGACCTCCATTGCTCGCCACCATCCATAGGTGCGATGGAGTGACGATCCTGTTGCCCTTTCAGGGAAAATGACCTCACATCATACAAAGGATGAGTGCTTGTCTCTTGGGAATTGGATAACTTTATACTTTATTTGCAACAGTGTCTAAAGACACTTTGTTTTGTTTATTGGGAATTCATTTAAAATAAGCATTTAAGTTTCGATGCCTTAGTGTCTAAAGACACTTTTGGTAAGACTACTTGTGTTCAATGCATAGAGAAATACCATCTATGTGATAAGAATCACACAAACCAAATTCCAGACACAATTTAAACATGGAGACTTATTCCAACATAGAGGTGAAGGTGGGGGAAATCCTAAATGTCACTAGTCAAGTTACAAGTCAGGGTTAAACAATAAGAAGGGAAAGGAAACAAATGGATGGAGACAGTGAAGATGGTTCCAAGGCTAGCAAGATGTGTCCTCTAAGGGAAATGACCAAATCCATGCTACAAGTAGGGCATGGACAATGAGTATACAAAGGAATATCTAAAAAATAACAACTATATCACTTAGAATTCAAATTCCAGTAAGATCAATAAATCATCGCCAACATACAACCACTATAAAATGAGTCTCAATACTAAAATAGGCAACAGAGGAAAATCAGAATCCATATGTACAAATCCATAGATCACCTGGGTCATATACCTACATCCAACTTGAACAATCTGAAAAGCTCTAAAACACTATTACTATTGTACATTAGGGCATTGCCATACACTCTTCTCTGGGTCATGAAAATGGTATTACACCAAAATATTGTCATTTCACCTAAATCCCTAGAGTATATATTCCAAAAGAACTTTAGAAGAGTTTTTTCCTTGTCAGAAGCCCATTTCTAGTACCATTGACGCACCCTTCCTCTTGACAGAAGGCGTTAGACCGAGTTGACACTGGTTGCTAATGAACAAAGAGAATTAGTGACACTCCCTGCCTTTGTATAGGAGCGTCACCTCTTCTTGACCCCACTTTCTAGTGTGGAAAGTGCATCAACCCCCATCAAAGTTTGGAGAGATTTCTATAAGAAATCCCTCGTGGAGGCTTATCCCAACCAACCAAACTAGGTGTCAGTCGAGCTCCTAATCCCTATGGATAATCCCTCAACTTCCTCCAAGTAATCCTCAACCCATTTGATCCCTTTTTGGCCTATAAATGTAAAGTTACCTTCATGGTTTAGGGAGAACCAAGAAAGCACCTTCATGCTGTTGAAATTCTTCTAGGATTGAGAGGCAAAGAGATTTGAGTTTTGAGGCAAAAGAATCGTGGAGAGAAACACACAAGGCTCGTTGGTTGTATATTTCTTTCATTTTATTAATGCAAAATGTTTCCCTTTCCCATAAACATCGTATAATTCATTGTTTATTATCTTTCTCTTCGGTCATTGATATAGATATGTTATATTATCTTTCTCTTCGGTCATTGATATAGATTTGTTATATTATCTTGTATTTTTCCTTGTTTCTTGTTGGCTTCAATCCGTGCAGGTTGTTCAACATCAACTGAGCTAAATATTTCCATCTAACAGGGACAACCTTTAGAAAGAAGGTAAGGGTTCGTTATGATCAAGTAATCCTACTAGATACAAGGAAAGGATTTCATGTTTGTTTATATTTTGTTCTATATCTATACCATATAGACTAGGGAAATGGTTTTTGTCCGCACTAACCGCATATTTCTGGTAACAAAATTGACGACTCCATTGGGGAGAGATCTATACATCTTTATCTTTGGTTTTGATTTATGTTTTACTGCAAAATATATTTTTTTCCTTTTGTTCTCTAAAGTGTGTGAAATTCACTTTCTTTCAGTCGTATTTTCCCTCTCCATGTCAGTATTTGATCTTAGAAAATTTCAAATTATTTAGCATTTGTTGAATTTGAGGGTTTTTATTATTTTTTGGATCCTTTTCTGCATCGATGCACCAGGGTTGTTTTCATTTATCATCATTTATTCTTTCATGCTTTCTGCTTTTGTTGGCAGAGCGTCGCCGACAATTATTGACATAATACAAGTGGCGTCATCGACACCTTTTCAAAGTGTACAAGGAGTGTTATCTAAGGGAGGACACATTGGTATCTACCTACAAACAGCGTCGAGGTAGGAGTTCAGTGATTCTTTTCACTCTTTAGATTTTTTATTTTTGAATTGGATTTTTGGAATGATGCACTATGTTTTATGATTTCTGCATTTTTTGTTTGAATCTAAGTCAATTTCCAATTGAATCTTGTAGGATAGATTGGGATTAAAAGATTTTGGAGTTTGATGATTTTTTTGTATGAAGTTTTAGACTTGGGTGTCATAGTTTTTTTTAGATATCTGATAATTGCATATATTCATAAAAAGAAAAAAAATGTATTTTCTATGTGATTTCATAAGAAGAACTTTTAGGTGTTTCTTTTAATTTTCATTACAAAAACTATACAAAAACCAAATGAAGATCTAAATTCATTTCTTTTAGTTTCAATTAGTTTTTGAATCTTGTATTTGATTTTTTACTAGTTTTATCGCTCCTTTTGATTTTGGAAATTGTAAGAGTGAATCATTAGTTATTTTTTCTTTTTATCTTGTTAGAGATCACATTTTAGTGAAGTATAAAAAACTTTGTGTTTGGATTTTTATAATAATGAAAAATTGAAGGATTTGATTGTGTGATTGAGAAAAGTTATGTAGTCTCCTCTTAAAATAGGACATACAAGACTGTGAGTGAGGTTAGAGATATGTTCTGATGTCGTTAAGCATAGGATCTGTTGTTTTTTCCCTGCACTGCATCCCAAGGAATGTGTGGTTTTTCCATGTACTCATTGGTATATAGAAAGGTCTTTCATGCACCTTTATGGTATATAGAAAGATTATATCATGTACTCAAAGGTATATCGGAAGGCCCCTTACAAATGGTTGTGAATTAGACAACACTACTACGGATTTGAGCTCCCATGTACCTTGTGTATATCAGGAGCCATTAGGATCCTGAGACTAATTGAGTAAACTATTGGTCATCTTGTCGAAGCAATACACCAAGACCAACACTCGGGGAGCTACTATGCATGTACTGTCTAGGTATTTGGGTATATAGGAAGGGGTATGGTCCAAATCCTCCTTGTCATGTATCACTGTCGGACCCCACATTATATCGTGAGTTGCAATAACTTGACACTCCTGTGATGATCTAGACTATTTATCCCAGCCACCACATGTTTTCTTATTTCCTATTAGACTGAGTAGCACTTGTTTCTTGTGTATATAGTTAGGATTTTTTTAGGCACTTGTAGTGATATAAAAACCTTCTGCTCAGGATACTTTTGTTGCAAGACTTGAGGTTTTAGTTTTCAGTCTTCCACCACCAAGAGATCCAGTAGGGACCATGTTTAGCCCTTCTACACCTTTCTGCGATTCAAACTTAGCCCAATAAATTTATGAGTTTGGATCTACGAACACCATTCTGGTTTCTTCCATGGAGTTAAAACCTTGTTTTGGCACATATACTAGAAGGTATTTACCTTATTTACTACTGAGTGACATCCTTGGTTGTTCCATCAGTATTTCTATTAGTCAATCCACAAACGTTAACACTCCTTCATCACTTGCAATTGCACGGTTTAGTACTCAAGCTACTTCACAAGTCACCACTATAGTTGTTCCATAGCTTGTACAAACACCAATTGTTGCTACATCATTGGGAAGTTCTTTTATGCCTTTTGTTAGTTTGCCCAATGTAGCTAGACGTTCTTCTACGACAACACACTATACCCCTACTTTGCATAATGTATTGGGTGCCATACCAAGTGTAGTGAATGGCCATGTTCAACAATCAAAATCTACTTGGGGGAAACAACAACCAATGGTTTAGGGTCAACCAACACAACAACCTATTATGGGCATGCAATATCTATCTTGTGGGAAATATACCCAATTTAATCCCCCTACTACACAGTTGTATCTTGTTTTACCCTAATTAGGAGGTATGACTAGTCAATGGTCACAATATGTTGTAGGTTATAATCCCCAACAACCAATTTCCCCAAAATCAATCCTTGCAACAAGCTTCGCCCAATTTACCAACAACTGCAGGTGGGTGGGTAATACATGTATCATATGCAACAACAATAGACTTATGGTCCCACGGGTGTTGTTATGCCATATATATATTATAAATACCCACAACCAAATAGGTATATTCCTTTCTTAGCAACTTTGGATTTAAGATACTTATCCAAACTTATAAACAATCCCATCATGCATGACCTTTTTGGCCATCCATACTGGCCAAGTTACCATATGATATACCTAAATTTGATGGCAAGTAGGGAGAAGACCATAAAAACGATGCTATGACTTTCCATATTTGGTTTTCGTCCAACTCTTTGATGGATGACTCCATACATTTAAGTCATTTCCAATTTACTCTAACCAGAACCACTACAAAATGGTATATCGAATTACCGCAACATTCCTTTGGCGATTTTAATTTTCTAGCCATGTCTTTTTTGACACATTTTCAATTATCAATTAGGTATGAAATAGGTATTGATATTTTGAATTCACTTCATTGGTCCACTTCTACTCATATATCTAATCATATTCATGAGTGGAGGCGACAACATAGGTTAATTAAAGCTCCCATTCTCAATCAATTATTGGTTGGTTGGTTCACTAATTCACTACTTCCACCCACTGCTAGAGATGTTACTATGGGAGGTGTTGTGACTAAAGAGAAATCTATGACACACCTCCCAAGATAAAGGGAAATGGAAATTAGATTGATAGACTTTCCCCTTCCACTCCTCCTACTAATGGTCTTCAAATTGAAAATCATGTTTCTAACACTATTTTAAGACCACCTAAGAGTACTATTTGAAAATCAGTATTTAATCCCAGTGCATGTGCTGCACAATATTATAATGTCGTTGAATATTTGGATCAAGTACCTTGCACTATGTCCACTCTTTAGGTACCCGAAATGTGTCCAACGCAAAGAAAAAATATGTTGTAAGTGCTGGGAGTTATGGATCCATAAATTTCCAATGTATGACTTTTATACTAGAATACTTTAAGTTGATACTTTCTCAGCAACTTGATTTCCAAATATCTAAGAAATTTAATAGGAAAAGGCACATTGTATCATTTTGTACACATGTTCCTCGACTTCGGTCATGTCTCTATCTTGTTGGTGAGCCATTGGTTTTCTTGAAATCAACCGTTCACCTACTACATTGAAGGATTTTGATGATCGTGGTTTCCAACCTTATGGATTATTGTCATCCTTATTAATATAATTAGGGGGAAAATACGTGTCCACTCACATCAAATTTGTCAATGCACCCTTGGATTATAATATTCTCCTAGGCATAAATTGGTTCTGTGCGATGCATGTAGTTTCATCATCAATTTTTTATGTGGTTCTATGCAATGCCTGTAGTTTCCATTCTAAGGGAATATTGTCACCATCGAGTCTGATAACATGAACAATATACTACTAACTTGCATGTGATGGGTAAGTAGTCTATGGTGTTGTACAACATTCCATAGCTTTTTGTATAGAATGAAGTCTCTTTGTTGAGATAATGGGAGCAGTGCACACTCTTAATAATGTTCTTGTAGAGATGGAAGGAATCTAGAAAGTTATGCAGGTGGTCCAAAAGGATGTAATGCATCTGGGATGGTCCTGGATTGTATCTCCATGTACGAATACATCGGTGTTCTGCATGTCATAAAGAATCTGGGATGCGCATGGGTTGTATCTGCATGGACAAAGATGCAGGTGGTATAAAAGGATGCTACTAGGCTATATCTCCATGTACGAAGACACAGGTCGACCAAGAGAGAGTTGTCATAAAGCATCTGGGATGTGCCTAGGTTGTATTTGAATGGATGAAGAGGCATGTCGTACGAAAGGATGCTCCTAATTTGTATATCCATGTATGAAGACGTAGGTTGACTTAAAGAGTTGTAATACATATGGGTTGTATGCATTGGGTGGGCGATGTAGATGCTCTTGGGTTGTACTCACTAGGTGGGAGATGCAGGTTGAATAAGAGAGACATAATACATTTGGGATTTATCCACTAAGTGGAAGACGCAAATGTTACTGGGATATACCCACTAGGTGGGAGACATAGGTTTTCTGGTGGACATGATATATGCACATGGGTTGCTCTCCATATGGACAATGTCATGTATGATCCTAGGCTGATCTCCACAAGTGTGGAAGACACGGGCTGTCATATGGACGTAATGTAGGCATATGAGTTGATGAGATGATGTGAATATGACAAGATGAGAGTAGGAGATGCAGGTTATTGATTTTGCAATGTAAAATGAGGACCTAGGTTGTACTTACTTGATTGGTTGCTCATATAGACGATGATGAAGTATTATATGGGATCTAGTTCTACATCCAACATGAAAAAGGGTTGGCTCTGTAGAACTTCTAAGGATGTATAGATTTGAGAGATGTCATTAGTAAATGGTCAACGAGATGAGAGTTGTTGCAGCTATGATGATGATGATGATGATGTAGTGATGATGATCCACAATGATGATGATGATGATGCAGTGATGATGATCCAATGATGATGATGATGTCCGGAGATTGTGTCCAATTGTGGTGATGACCGAGTTGGAAGAATAACTTCCTTGTTAAGGGGGAGTGTTGTTCATAATGTAACTTTAGAAGATATTCTTCTTTGTATTATTTGTATTATTATTATTGTACTTGGTTTTATTTTTATCGTACCTCCTTTCGAAGATGTTTTCCCTCCAATAAGAGATGTCATTAATGTAATTTGTCATATAATAGTTGAGATAAAACATTCGTTGTAATTCAGGGCAATAGTCTTGAAGAGAATAAGTATAAAATGTATTTTTGAGTCTCCCTACGAGAAGTCGACCCAGTAAGGTTTAGAAGTCGACCCTCTTGGACCAAAAGGTCACCCAACTCAAAAATATAAATAGGGAGGCACCCTACCTCATTTGGATACACAACAAGTGAAAGCAAGTTCGCTCCTAGAGTAAGAAAGACAAGTTCGTTGGTGAAGAATACCAATAAGCAAAAAAAGACATCTTATCTTTGGGTTTTATTTCTCATTCTAACATTCTAATAAGTGATGAATCTATACAAAATAAGTTGCTATGTTTTCTCCCTTGTGGTTTCCCAGGATAAAAATATGTGTGTCTTTCTTTTGTGATGTGCTTGTCTATATTTCACCCATCCTATTAAATTAAATAAAATATCTAATATATTTGAATTAAAATACAAACTCTAACATGGAATAAGATCCACCCTGAAAAAAGGCACTGTGCAACCGAAATACCACTACAACTTTAGCTATCAAAGATAGGGTTTTATGCTTCAAAACCCTTGAAGGCAAAATCTGGTCATCTTTGCATTTTCGCTATAAACTGTTTTTGGTGAAGGATCAAGAGCTGAAACTTTGACAGATCGAATATGAAATCATTATGTACATTGTTTGCAAATTTCAGCCTGTTTTTTTTTATACTTTAGAAGATACGATCCCTCCAAAATATGGTTTTTGTCTCTTCCAAAATTTAGTCTTAAATAAGTGACCAAGGGAGAATTGGTATATCTCGGACTAGAAAGTTCCAAACCAAATTTTCTCAGATTATGCAGATATGGAACAAACTTTAGTTTCTATTATGAGAGTTTCACACTCTGAAGTTGAAATAATGACATGTGGAAGTCCGTACAAGTTTGCTCTACTAAGCCAATCCTTAAACATGTCGCCTTAAGAAACTTAGCATACATTCAATTTGGTAAATACAATATTTGTCTAGCCTATGGTGTTGGAAAGAAGATAGATCATGATACCTCTTGAAACAGTTTTAGACATTGAGGAGCACAAATTTTAGACATTAGAATTAAGACGAGATAATTCTGCATAAGAAATCGAAGAAACTAGGGCATCAAATATTTTACAGTTTTGTCCACAGTTTTGGGAAAAAGAATTTAATACTCATATTTCCTCGAGGAGGTGCATCTTTCTATACAATCATATTTGCAAGAAACCAAGGTTAAAAACTTAGGGTATCTCTGCCAAACCCTAGGTCCACTAGAAGCGGTTTTTCTAGAAAGGATTTAAAGCAAGCATCTAGCTAAAGCACTCTCATTGGTAAGCTCTATTCTCTCTATTTCCATTTGAGGTTCTCATATAAAAAATGTTGAATCAAATGAATATTTAATACAAGCTTGAAGGATCTAACAACTTCTGAGCATGGAAGTATAGAATCTCTTTTGTCCTAGAAGAGAATGATTTGGAAAAATATGTCATTGTGGAGATTCCAAAACCAGAGGGAGATGATGCCAAGGCTAATCATAAGAATAACATGATAAGATCTAAGAGGATAATTGCAGACTCCATCAAAGATCATCTCATCCCTCTTATTTCATCAGTGAGGATGCCCAAGCATATGTTTGATGCATTGATCAAACTATTCGAAGGGAAGAACATCAACTGAAAGATGACATTGTAAAATCACCTAAAGAATGTGAATATCCAACACTCAAAAACCATCTAGACTTACTTCACAAGGACTTCTCAAATCAAAAAGAAACTAGAGGCCATTGAAGAAAATTTTGAAGAAGGAGATATTGTAATGACTACCTTTAATGGTCTCCCAAGATCATATGACTCATTCATTCAAGTGATATGCACTAGAAAGAATCTTATCAAGTTCAATAGATTGTGGGGGGAATGCACTCGAGAAGAGGCTTGATTAATATCAATAGAAGAGAAGATGGGAGACGATGATGACAAAGCTCTTTTGCTCATACTAAGAAGGATATAAACAAGAAGGATGATCAATCTCACGTAAGACCTAGAACATTCCACAAGGATCCTAAATCTAAACATGAATTCTCTAGTATCATATGTTTGCCATGTGATGAGAAAGGCCACTTTGAAAATATTTTCCCAGAAACAAAGGATCCACCAAGGAAAACAAAAATAAGAGACATCATGCTCACATTGCTAAAGAGGATGAACCAGAAGGAAAATATTGAAAGAATATTCCTCAAGTGATGAGGAATATGTACTTTAAGGATTCAACCCATGATGATGAAAACCATACATTATGAACCTAATTTAAATAAGAACCACTTATTTAGATAAGAAGGGATGCAATTGTGAATGAAGAAGATGGGAGACTCAGAACCAGTACATAGTCCCATCTGATATATGGTGCAAATGACTTGGTCAACATTGTCGATCATGAGTGAGACAGACACAATTCCTCAAAATCATATGATGGAGTAGAGTAGATTGTCAAAGAATCCAGTATTTCCTGTAATAAGATAAGGATCAAGAGGGATTCCACGAACCAACCAAACAAAGATAAGTATTTGAATGAGCATTTCCTATATATCTAGTTGCTAAGTGATATTGTTCAGTTATGTACATATTTATGTTCCTATATTAAGGAAATGTATTGTGCATGTTTGAGTATTTGCATTTATGAACATTATACTACTAACTTGCATGTGATGGGTAAGTAGTGTATGGTGTTGTACAACATTCCATTGCTACTTGTCTAGAATGAAACCTTTTTGATGACATGTTGGGAGCAATGCACACTCTTAATAATGTTTTTGTGGAGATGGAAGGTATCTAGAAATTTACCATATGGATGAATGTTGTATTGGATAAAATAGTTGCATGACGGTGTGACATATCTCTTTATGCGTAAATATTTGTCATTATTAATATGTTTTGAAAAATTATGAAATGTTTATAATCATGCAACTGAATTTAACTTGTAGGAAATATCATGTACAATCACCTACACAAAAACAAGGATGATACTTATTCCAAAGAACAAGTGGCGGTTCATCCATAACACTCAAATAATATTCACTACAATAAAGTACATGAAGAGGAACCTAAAGCTCGCAGGGTTAGAGATACTATGAGGAAATAAAGAGCTTCATAAGAATATGAGAATCATGAAATGGCCAAGCCACATAGACCGGTAGATCCACCTCAAGAGGTGAACACTAAAAGAGAAGATCCACTAGGACATGAGAAAATAAATCCAAGATGCAGAGAGATCCTTCCAGCGATAAAGAAACAACCAAGAAGAAAAAATAGAAGGATGCTATAACACAAATCAATTTTCATAGTTTCTCTCAGAAAGAGGGAGCTGATTTGGCGATACATTTGCTCCATTGACCAGACACACTTTTCTTTTTACTTTCCTTCTTCCACTTTAATAATTTTTTGGTACCCCTATGATACAATAATATTTTGATATGAAAAAAAGTATCTTCTCTCTACTCAATCATTGTTCTTACTTTCTCTGTTATTTCCCATAGTTTTACTTGACACATTATATTGAAAACTAAATAGCAAAATTGACAAAGAAAAATATATATTATTACCTTTCCCTCAAATTTTGACCACTCCAAGAGGAATGCTTAGGTTCAAAACCATATCAGGAAGGAGCCCTCACATTTCTTTGTTATGCTTGTTTACTTATTTTCCTTTTTAAAATGATGTCAAATATCTTGGAAAATAGATTGTTAACGAAGATGGTTCTATTAATTTCTCATATTAGTTATAGAATTATCTTTGTGAATATGTATCACTTTTATAACCTACCACTTTGAAAGAAATTTATGCTATATGACATGATTGAATATATCCTTGAGAAGTGTATATAAAAATGGAACTCCATTTAACCTAAGTCACATGACAGGAGGACACGGTTCATAGAGGACACAAAAATAAGAGTATTCGACATGAGACACGATGACCCAGGAAATAGGACACGGGGGACACATTTTATATATAAATATTAAAAAGGTATATATATATATATATATATATATATATATATATATTAAAAAAATACATAGAGATCTACATTTTTTAGAAACTAGAAGTATATACAATGTACATCAATCATAATATCATTCAATTGAAATTTGACAATGATGAATCAATAAAATTTTTATCAATGAATCATGAATTTTGAACCATAAACTGCATATTTGATAGTTCTGATTAAACCACAAAAATCAAGATGTATTACATAGATATCGAGAGAGTGGCACCGACAAATACAAAATAGAGTAGATACTACTTAGTACTAAGTCTACATAAATACTACATACAAAATGAATAAACTAAATAGCCACAAGGAAGAATATGATAGCTCATCAATGGTACTTACGACTGTCAATCATTGTTATGCTCCTCCATGTCAAAATTAGCATTACTGTCATAGCTCTTTCCTCTATCCTTCTCCTCTATACCCTTTTTCACAGGACACATGTCTAGAAATCAGGACACTTTCCTGACACTTGTCCGACACGTGTTGGAAAATGTCCATATTTTGGGACAATTAAATTTTGGCGTCGGACACATATTAGGGCAAGTGTTGTGTCCAACACGTGGAATTTGGGACATGAGACCTATTTGAAAGTGTCATATTTTTTTTTGTAAATAAAACGATTGTATTATTTCAAAATCACATAGTTACATGTCGATCAAAGAGTCCATATTCATCATCCCCAACTCTATCAAGCTTTATAGTATTCCCAAAAAAGTGACCAAATCCCCCAAAACAAAAAACTAGATTCTTCTTGACATAGCCCCATAAAGGATACATACATGACCCACCTATCCATAAATAAAACTTAGCACTACTAGGCCTTCTAACAGAGGACTGAAAGAAAACAATAGATCCCATGACTAAGACATCAAAACCGTTTATGGGTTGGCGATCCCAGACTAGTTCGTTCGACATCAAGCTAAGAGGGTTGCTTGTCCCACTGCGCTTTCTCGGATAGCTCCATATCTACAGCATCAGAGTGCATATCCCCCTTCCTGATTGACCCCCCTACCTCCACTTGCCCCATATCCAAGTGGTAGAATTTAATCCCCAATCGCAAGGCCATGATGTCAATATTCTTATGCATTATCCTGTAGTCTACATTATGCTCCTTCCAAGATATAGCGCTCTTCATCCCTTTCTCCCTTATGATTGCCAACACCCTTACCCTTTTCACGATAGTGAGTCGAGGCCTCACCCATACCCAGGTCCCCCCTCTTAAAACGCTTGGGAGCCATGACAAGAGACCACCAAAGGAACCCCTCATAGATCACCAGAGATTCAGAGCACGAGTCGAGGTCTCTAGCCTTTACAGCCAAAAAACCTTGCATAGAGACATAAATAACTTGGGGTCCTCCTCAGTGAGCGAATGGAGGTTAACACAATCGTTTCTGGATATAAGGGTTATGAAACCATCATTAGAAAAATAGTTTCGTACATGCCCATCGCCACCCAAATATTTCCATCACCCTCCTCTGTACTAGGCACTGAAATTAGCATCATCTCCATCTTAAAGACCATATCAAACCTTTGTTGCGTATCCTACTTTTTCCTTCCCTCGATCATGTTTCCATACCCAGATAAAATGATGAAGAGCTAGGATTGAAGGAAGTCATCCTTTCAGCCATGGGGTCACGCATGGCATGTCTTCAGAACTGTAGGGATTGTTAGCTACCCCCTATCACTGTACTAATTGATGTGAGAGGAAGCCTCCATCTATCAAGTGGAATCATGATCAAGGGTGGACATTTATCTACATTGGGGGACCCACCCCTCATCCCTGGAATCATCCAGCATACCAGTCCTGTGGACCCTACCCCCCTCCATGCTGACATTAGCCAACAGGTCGACCACCTTGTTGGAATCCCTCCTGACGTGGCTGAAGGACACAATCGAGTGCAAGGTGATGAGGTCATGAAGGGTGTCCAATCTGCTAGCCAATCTCCTACTAGATGAGGTTTTCTCAGTTGCTTTTCTGTTAGCGAGTTTCTTAGCCATTTGGATCATAATGCTTGAATCGCCCTCTATGATCACAGGAAACCATCCTTCCACCACCGCAAGCTTGAGTCCCTGGATCAGGCCCTCCAATTCTGCAGAGTTATTGGTGTCGACTCCAATAAACTCATAGTAAAGCTTCAAAATTTCCCCAGCTACATCCCTGCAGACTCTTCCATAGCTCGCAGCACCCGGGTTACCATTTGAAGCCCTATCAAAACTTAGCTTAAACACATGCATTGGGGGAGGGGACCAAAAATTCATGCTTGAAGGCCTGCACACTTTATCCTTTCAATGAATCCCATCTATATTGCTCTTATCCATACCCCATCCAACCACGATATGGGATTCCTCGGCCATGAAATCGTTGTCCTACTCATTCCATTGCATACTTCGGATTGTTTCGATGAGGTTCATAACCATATTCCACCACACTTATTTAGTTGTATGTCCCTTATACCGAAAAATGCGACTATTTCTCTCTTCCCAGACACTCCACATTACCATCCTGGGGAAGGAAGACCATACGGTTTGGAGAATTTGAATCTTGAAGGATTTGGGATTCCATTCACACAAAGATTGACCTAGTTTCCCTATGCACCAGCCACTCCTCTGAAACACTAACGCCCCCCTATCCCAAATAGAGGTATTGAAGGGCAGTTGTCCAACAGATGACTCATACTTTCTTCGTCATTGAGGGATACGATCCATTGAGAGAGGCACTAGATCCCTCGTCGCCTGAGATTTTCTCCCATTAGGATTTTTCCCTTGAAAACAAGCCAAACAAAGGTATGAACCTTCAGCCATAGATTGGTCTCCCATATCTTACTCCATATTCCATCCTCAATCTCCTGGTTGATAGGTCTGATATCATAGGTCTCTTTGATGCTGAAATATCCTTTCTGAGAGTAACCCCATCGTAAAAGATTCGAGCAAGCTTTGACACCAATGAATCTCTTTTGAATCTCTTCTTGGAACAAGTTTAGGTCTTCTTCGGTTGTAACACCTTCCATTTTCCAGTTCCTCCAGCGTCTCTTCTCATCTAGATTTGGGCCCTCCCATTAATGGCTCACTTTAACTATGCCCTCCTCCACCCCTCTATCTTTCATATGTAGTCACCTAGGTTCAACCTCTAGTTTGGGGAACTGGTTCCAAGAGTCCTCCCAGAAGTTGGCACTCTCCCCATCCCTAATTTCCCAGTAGCAACGCTCCTGCACCAACCTCCAGCCTGCAAGTGCCTCCATCCATATGTGAGATCTTGGTTGTTCCTCAATTAATTGGATCAATTGATTCTTTGATCTATCTCGAGCATATTTGGCATGACATAACCTGGCCCATGGTTCCCTCGTGTAATTGCACCAACGCCACCAAATTCCCCCCCCTAGACTTTGCTCATGACTTCAGGACCCCGAAGCCCCAGGCCGCCTCTCTCCTTATGAGAACATATCTTCTCCCAGCTTACCAAAGAAAATTTAGCCTTGGCCTCTTTGCGCCCCCACAGGAATTTTCACTGAATTCCTCTAATCTCCCTTAAGACGGATTTTGGGGTGGATAGCACCGAAAAAGGTAAATTGGCATGGCCTGCAGCACTGCTTTGACTAGGACCAGCCTACTGGGTAGGTTTAAAGGGCGAAGAGCCCAGCTTGAAAGCCTGCATTTTAACCTGTCCATAAGATCCTACCATGACACCTTTTCCAACGTACACATCCCTAAGGGAATCCCCAAATATTTGGATGGAAGGGTCCCTTTGGAAAACCCTAGAATTATAACGATGTTCCTCTGGATTATGGGCGTAGCATTAAAACATAAAACTTGATATTTATATGCATTAACAGCCAAACCTAAGGCCTTGGCAAAGAGATTGTGACTCCTTTTGAAATCCTAAGATTCTTGGACTAAAGGTTGCCCCATAAGCATCATGTCATCCATAAACTGCTAGTGCATTTGATAATCCATTCCCTCATGGAGTTTAAGCCCATGGATCGCATCACTTCTCGATTGGGCTTGGATAAGCCTGCTCAACCCCTCTACCATTAAAATGAAGAGGAAACGAGACAAGGGATATCCTTGTCTAGTCCCGCGAGAAGGATGGATCAATTTAGTCAGAGATCCATTCAGAAGAATGGAGAAGAAGGGAGTCGTTACCAGACTCATGACCCATTCCACCCACTTTGTTTTGAAGCCAAAGGCTTCCAACATCGTTTCTAGATATTTCTAGCTTAATTTATCATAGGATTTTGTAATATCCAATTTTATCAGCATACCCAGTTTCTTGGTCCTTTTCAGAGAGTGGATCACTTTGTGAACCAATATGACACCATCCAGGATCTGCCTCCCTTCCACAATTCTTGATTGTTTTGGGCCTATCAAGATGGGGAGGAGGGGTTTTAATATGTTCGCAATCACCTTTGAGATAATTTTGTAGATCACATTGCACAAGGCTATAGGTCTAAACTTACCTGGGGTATCTTCTCCATCCTCTTGCATTAAAGTCTTTGAGAACCCTTCGCTTACTCCTCGATTCCTCTGTTATCTCTAAAAATTCCTCCTTGATCAGATCCCAAAAGTAGTGAAAGAAGTTCGTGGTGAAGCCATCCGAACCTGGGGCCTTCCCCAAATCCATCTGATTTACAACTTCCTCCACCTCCTACATATATATTAGTTTACGCAGCATCTCATTGTTCTCCCTAGTGACTACCTTGGGCATAAGTTTGGTGATTTTGGCTATGTCCTTGTCCCTATCACCCCTGTCTTCAGTGAGAATATCCTCAAAATGATGGGTCAAGTCCTCCTCAATCTCCCTTCTAGTTTCTACCTGGTGACCATCCTCTTTTTTAAGCTTATAAATTTTCAAGCTGTGTCTATTGTGTATGACCGAATTATGGAGAAATTTGGTGTTCTTTTCTCCCTCCTGCAACCATTGGTTCCTAGACGTTTCTTTCCAGAATATTTCCTCATGCATCTCTCTGGCCTCCAGCTGGCAAAGCAAGTCCTTCTTCCTAGATTTCATTCCCTCATCCCATCCATCCTCCATTCCTTTATGATGGATAAGCTCAATATCATTTATCATCCTTCTCTTATCTTCGAAAATGTTCCCAAAGTCTTCTTTGTTCCATGTGTGAATTTTTACCTTAAGATCCTTAAGCTTCTACTAGAAGTGATACATCATTGTACCCTTAGGGGGGACCAGCTCCTACCACAACTGACCCACCAAATCCTTAAATTCTTTATGTTGCATCCAAAATTGTTCAAACCTAAAAGGTTTGCTCAATAAGGCATTTGACCAATCCCAATAGAGACAGATGGGTTAGTGGTCTGACCCCGCAGCCAGAAGGATGCTGGCCTTTATCTCTCATGTTCCCCTCACCACATTTCTAAGACAAAAAAACTGTCAATGTTATAGGAGACAAGATACTCTCCTCCACGTTTGTTGTTCTAGGTGAACCAACCATTTCCCATTTCAAGTTCTATGAGTTAGTTGTGGGATAGGAAATCTTTAAAAGCTTGTTGATATTTGTCCAAAACATGCCTTCCTCCCTTCTTCTCCCTAAGAGAGGTTATTAGGTCAAAATCCCCTCCCATTAACTAGTTTCCCTCATCTGCAAGGCCTTAAATCCAGTTCAGGAAATCCAGGAAAGCCTACTTCTGAGGGAAAGCACTGGGGTCATAAAAATTCACCAGGGTACCCTTAGCTTTAGTCTCCAGGAAGTTGAAATTGGCCATCAAGGAGAATTGATTGGCCCTCCACTCGATGAGGTCAACAGATCTAGGCTACCACAACACTGTTATCAGTCAGACCATGCCAAGTGCATATGTTTCCATCACCCTACTTCCGTTCAATATCTTCTTCCCAAGCTTCTCCATCACCTCTGAGCTACATTTTATTTCCTATAGAAAAAGAGCATCCGGTCTCTCTTGCTTGATCTTCCTCGCTGGGTTATTTACTTTCTTGGGATGGTTACACCCCCTAATATTCCAAGATATTATATTCATTGATTAACCTTATTTACTTTAGATAAGGTCCACATTATCATTGGGTAATGGCCTAATTCTATGAGGTTGACACCTACCTCTGCAATTCAATGCTTGTTCGTTTTCCTTCCCCTTTTAACCTACTCCTCTGGGGACTTCCTTTTACTTGCATTTTGGGGATCTGAGGCAATCCCCATATGTTGTAAATTTTTGAGAAAATACATCAGTAAACATGGAGTCTTTGGTAACCTGCATACAACCAAATATCTAGATGGGTTGAGTCGTATCAAATGGTGAAACGTGTATTACTCCTCTATCACATATCTGCATAAATTGGTGGTGAGGGTGCTTTCATAGCTTGTTAACGTTTCTTGTGTAGAGAGGTGTTGGAGCACCTACAACTTCATCCACAATGTGAACACTGACAAGAAATAGTTTGAATGTATATCGGGCAGAGGAGTGTGCTAGAGTTCTAACTGAATTGAGCAAATATATCGATGAACATGGAGTCTTTCGTAACCTACATGCGACCAAAGATGGAGATAAGTTGAGTCCTATCGAAATGCCGGAACATTTATTGGTCCTCTACCACATATCAGCATAAATTGGAGGTGAGGATGCTTTCATATGTTGTTAACACTTCTTCTACAGAGAGGTGTTGGAGCACCTACAACTTCATACAAACTGTGAAAAAGAACAATTTCAATGTAGATAGAGCGGAAAGCTTGGTTTCTGTGCACTACAAATTGGCATTGTTGTCCCATTATCGTGATGCGACCAAGAATGATAGAACATATTTGAATTGGAACAACAATCGAGAGGAGGCTGATTTAGAGGATGGAGCCATAGTATTAGAGTGCTTGGACTTTGGAGCCTAAACTTTTAGATGATCATGATGGTGATCAAATCCATTCAACAAAGATGCCACACCCCACCAATGACTAGTAGGTTTTAAAATGTAAGACCTTTGCCTCTATCTTACAACTCTTTGGTAATGAATATGATGCTATGTTTCAATTCATGGTCGATGTTATCTCTTGGAGTTTGTTGATTGCAAATATTATATGTTTAAACTTGAAGGTTGATGTTGTTAATGATTGATCAATTGATGATGATGTTATAACTTATAGCTCCAAGATGATTGATGTTATATGTGTACTAAATGATTATATCTATGCTTTCATGTTTTATATATCTAATCTGGCATTCTACATGTTTTTTTAAATATATGGATCAAAATATATTAAAATATGTATTACATAAAAAATGCTCCCAAAACAGAATCTCTCAAAATTTCGCTTTCGCTCCCACTCCTTGCTCCCAACAACATAGGTCAAATTAAACTCTAGTTAACTCCATGAGTTGTCATATGACACTCTAGTTCACTCCACTTCATGAAATTCTCCCCCCTCTTCCTATTTTGCTATTTAAGTAAGTTCTCCCCTCTATTTTCTTTATCGATTGTTAGTGAACCTTGTGTTCAAGCTCTTATACTATTGTTATATTGCAATTAATAAAGAAGGCTTAGGACGTCATATTTGTGCTGTTCTCTCATTGTGTGGATGCCATTGTCTCAAGCTTAATATATGAGGTAACTATAGTTATTTCAATTACATACATTTCTTATTGCTTCCCTGGACCTTTGAAAGGGTGCTTTCACCCAGTAGGACAAGCTCTCTTTAGAGAGTTTTCTATTGGGAATTTATTGTAGATTTCTAGAGAGGTGTTTAGATCCTCTCATTGTGTGGATGCCATTGTCTCAATCTTAATATATGAGGTAACTATATTTGGTTCAATTACATACATTTCTTATTGCTTCCCTAGACCTTTGAAAGGGTGCTATCACCCAGTAGGACAAGCTCTCTTTAGAGAGTTTTCAATTGGGAATTTATTGTAGATTTCTAGAGAAATGTTTAGATACAAGTATGTTTCAATTGCATTGGTACCTGATTAAATATTCAGCCCTCTTGTAGGATACATTGGAAGTAGTAAGAAGGGAGATTCCATATCTCATTTGTAATCTGTGCTAACCTTGCAAGTCTTCATCCATCGAGAAGTGGGAAGTTAGCCTTGCACAACCCACTCAAGCTTGGTGAATTCAACATACTAGTCCCTTAGAACACCACTTTGGAGCTCCATTGCCCATCTAATGGCATTTCATATTCTTCACTCAACTTTCCTCAATCAAAATCAGTCTTTTTTTGTTATTTACATGCTCGTCTTGGATTTAAAAGCTATATTTATTTAAATCTTTTACTTGCATGTATATAAGATCTCCTTCAATTCAATCAATATTTTTCAAGTAGTTATGAAAGTATGCTTGTTTCTAATTGCATTTAATCAAAGTAGATCATTATCCACTTAGACTAGTACTTAAAATTTTAAAAGGCAATGTTTCTAAGTGCATTTAGTCAAAGCAGATCATTATCCACTTAGACTAGTACTTAAAATTTTAAAAGGCAATGTTTCTAAGTGCATTTAATCAAAGTAGATCATTATCCACTTAGACTATAAATTACCATTTTAAAAGGAAATGTGTTTAATTGCATATTTGAATATTTTGTCTCCCCGGCCACGTTTCGAACAACACATAAACAACAAGGTAATGTTCATTTAAATCCTTGTTTAGTTGGATTTTTAACCCTATAACCCTTGCTTTCAAGTGTGTTTTCGACAATGCAAGTTAGGAGCTTAATTAAGGCCTAGGTGGAAACCACCTGTGATCTCTTTTGCCATTGCTTAAACAATTTTGTTTGCATGTTTTTAGAAGACCCTGAAGATTATCCCCTTTCCGCAAGAGTTGAGGTCCAATCGATAATCGTTTCTCTATCGTATTTGACCGTATCAGATCTATTGCAAACTTAACGATTCTTGTACCACAAAAAATCAATAAGCCTTCTCAAACGCCCTTTTGGATTGTTGTAAATCACAAGGATTGATGGACAGAGGCCACCATCTATTGCATCTCCTTTGCCCCCTATATCAATTTTTCATTCTTACTTTGTTGTTTCCTTTTCAAATCTTTACTTTTCGTACTCACATTAGATTTGCATTTCTTGCATCTAAATTAGATTGATTTCCCAAAGGTATTATATTTTGATTCAATCATGACTGTAACAGTCAGTTCTCATAAGCTTAATAAAATTCTGATGTGGACAAGCATGAAGCAGGCCCCAGATCAAGGACAGGATGAAGTGATCAACCATTTCGTTTGTCATTAATTTTTGTTTAGTTTATGCTTTCCAAATGAATTTTGTTGTCAACAGTTTTTTCAAGGGTATATGGTATTAGAAAAAATATATCGATTTGATGGATTGTAACTAAGTTGTAGAGGCTAATATACTTTACCATGACAAGAACAGAGCCATCTTTAGACTATTTTAAGCTCCTTTTTTCTGTATTATCTAGCTGTTCAACCTAGTTGCAGCTCTCTTTAATAAAGAGTATAATATGCTACTGTTTAAAAAAAAAGTGCATTAGAGAGAGAGAGATAGTGAATGAAGCCAAAACATATAATATTGTCCTCAAATTTTTCTGCTCGTCCACCACCATGGAAATAAACAAACAAAAATCATTAATCAATTCCATCTAATCTTGTGTCGTCATTGCCTATCATTTTTTTTGTCGAGGGGGAAGATTAACATTGATCAAGGGTGTTGTTGAAGTTATCTCGATCTTTTAGAATACCCTTTCTATACTTCCAAGTTGAGTGATTAACAAAGCAAACAAATTATCCCAAATATTTCTACAGTTAGAAACAAAAACATTAGACCCCATCCAATTATAAATTGGTTTAGACAATGTAAACCTACTCATATGGAGAATGGGGCCTACAAGAAACAACCTATTCTCATCCTTCATAATTATTGGAAACAATCAAATTGGACAATAACTAATTGGTCCAAACCAATTCACCTTTAAAGACCCCAAAATTGATTCTTGAACTAGACCAACAAGCCAATTCAATCACTTGTGAAGGTCACAAATAACTAAATCAACTGGTTTTGTCCTGCACTAGTCCACATTCTCACAAGGGCCACCCATGTGCCAATTCATCCCGAAACAATAATTAAAAAACAAAACTAGCAATCACAGACCCAATGTTATTGTTATATAATGACACGTTGTTAGCCATATGCCTCGCACATCTCTCATTAATCATCTATGAGCATTTATAGACTACAAAGCTACAATGAATACAATTTGATTTGGAATGGAATTGGAGCTAAGTTGGCAATGTTTGTGGGTTTCCTTTGATGGATTGGGCATATACCTTAGTGGTCTACATATTCTCTACAAGATTAGAGGTGATTTGAGACTCGATTATTGTGCCCATTAGAAGGTATGTGAAAAATATTTCAAACTCTCATTGTTTTCCTCGTAAAATTGTTGATTTTTATTTAGAAAACAAATAAATTTAGATTATGCAATTGGGAATTTGTTTTTGGTTAGAGGCTTGTCATGACCCCTGAGAATGTGAAAACCCTATATGTAGCCAATGTGAAGAGGTTGATGGAAAAAATTTGCAAACATATTAAGGAACTAAAAGTCGGGGGCAATTCATCGAATGTTAGTACACTTTGATGCCATATGACGCCAAGTGAAGCCATGCCCTGATGTTCCCCCATATATTAAACATGAAATTATAGCCTCTCTTGAGGAATATCGAGCAGAAAAAGGTAGAAAAGAAGAAATTGAAGTTGAGTTAGGGAGGAGAGAGATTGCAATTGTAGGAAATCCCAGTTTTGGATGCTCCTCCTTTAACCATTTTGTTAAGAATCCTGTTAGATATATTGCACCAATTCATGACAAACATAAACCAAAGAGGAAGAACATTGATGGATTTTTTACACCCACCTCCACTCTTAGCCCTATAATGGCACTTAGTCCACCATTAATAGTTATTTGAAGAAACAATACAAGGAATTATATTTTGAATACATGGCTAGATGGTGTTATGATGCAAATGTCCCTTTCAATACGTCTCGATCACCTTATTACCACCATTGGTTAGATGCCATATTTGCGTGTGGTGTTGAAATATTGTAACTTCAAAGGATATTCTAAATGTATTTTACTGATGTAACCCAAGGAAGATGTTATTATTCCTCTGTCAGGGTGTTACTATTGTAATTGGTCATCATGGAGTCATAAGGTAAATCCTCCATTGTAAGTTGGGTCATTAATGCCCTAATGAATAATATAAAATATTGTTTTGAGTCTTCCTAGGTGAAGTCGACCCAAACAGTTTAGTGGGGCGGAATTTTTTAGGGTAAAAGTCGATTGACTCAATGTGTATAAATAGAAGAGTTGTACTTCTTATTTGAGCACAGAATCACTCACTTGAGTAGCGCATAGGAGAGAGAGAGAGAGAGAGACAGATCAACAAGGAGGAGAATACCTATTTTGGGGGTTTATCTTATACATCTTATACAGAGGAATTTTTGCTGGGTTTTCTTCCCCTTGAGGGTTTCCCAAGATAAATATTGTGTCTATCTTGTGATTGTGTTTCTTTCAGTGATTCTGCACATGCTACTGTTGTGAATTTGGATTGAACACTAATGATATCTAGTCTACCATATGAAATCTTAACATGGTATTAGAGCTAACCTGAATAGGACAACTTTCACAACGCGAAAATATCTCTCCTCCATCTCCGAAAGAAATTAGGGTTTCTGCAAAATTTGGAGTTTGGAAAATCTGATTGCCTAGAAAGTTGCGCCTACCTAGAGCGCATCTATTGATCCCAGGACCGAATTTTTTGGGTAGTTGAATCTCCGGGAAAGCCAAACCCTACTTTGGACCTAAACTAGAAAACTGCAAAAAACTAGAACCAAAAATTCTACAGAGCTGCAACCTCACAAGTAGGATTTGAAGGGTGGACATTTAGGATCTCTAGAAATCAATTGGACCAACCAACTCGTCTTAGTAAAGCGCATCTCCTGGTAAGGTCAGCTTTTCATTTTGAGAAATTTCATTTTTTAGTGACCAACTAAACAAGATGGCCCCAATCTGGAAGGCGTAGAAAACTTCCTAGCGTGGAAGTATAGGATTGGTCTCATTCTAAAAGAGAATGGCCTTGAGAATTACATCAAGGATGAAGTTGCAGAACCTAAGGAATATGAAGCTAAGGAGAAGCATGAATAAGACCTAATCAAGGAAATGAGGATCATTGCTAATTCTATCAAACATCACTTGATCCCTCAAGTGTCATCCAAGAAGACACCAAAGCAAATGTATGATGCACTTTACATAATGTATGAGGAAAGGAACATCAACAGGAAGATGAATATGAGAGCTCAACTGAAGGGCACCAAGATGAGCAAAGGAGAATCAATTCAAGATCACTTCACAAGGGTCCCCCAATTTACAGAACAACTAAGTGTTATTGGAGACCCCCTTGATGAGAATGAACTAGTTATGACTACTCTCAATAGTCTCAGTAGACCTTGGGACTAATTCATACAGACTGTGTGTGCCAAAAAAGAAAGTATGAGCTTTGACATAGCATGGGAAGATTGCATTCAAGAAGAAGCTAGAGTAGCCAACAAAGAAGCTCTACTCAAAGAAGATGATCAGGCTCTAGCCATTCATACTAAAGGAAGAAAACATTCAAAATTCAAGAAGGGTAATCATAAACCTTCAAAGAAGAAGTTTCAAAAGAAGAAGAAGAAGGAATACTCAAAGTATCAATCCTACAACTTTCATAAGATAGGACACCTTGCCAGAGATTGTCCATCATTAAAGAAGAAGAACAACAACAAGAAACATCATGCTCATTTACCTCGAAAGAGACTAACTAGAGGAGAAGATGTAGATGAATATGTACTATTATTTACACTCTCTAGGTCTGTAACACTTGGAGAATATACATGGCTTATTGATAGTGATGCTTCAAAGCACATGACAAGGAAGAAGAAAATTCTGTCAAGACTTGAAGAAAAGACCTCTCCTCAAAAAGTGTCATTAGGAGATGTCTATTAATATTCCATCAAAGGTATTGGTGAATCAAGCTACAAGCTTGACTCTGGGACTTCCATGAATATGAAGGAAGTATTGTATTAACCAGGTTTGAAAAAGAACTTACTTTTTATCCTTGCTCTAGACAATAAATGATATAGAGTTTCTTTTATAGATGGAGAAGTACTTATGTGGTCCAAAGGAAAGACACTTGAAGAGGTTGTGTTCATTGGTGAAGAAGGAGGACTATAAAAACTCAAAGGACATCCAGAGACAACCCTTATCCATGAGACTACGAACTCAAGTGGAATGTGGCATAAGAGACTTGCTCACATCAACTACAAAGCACTGCACTATGTGAGCAAGGTAGTAACAATGTTACCAAATTTGAAGATCGATCATGAGGGAACTTGCAAAGGATGTGCAAGAGGAAAGAACATCAAGAATCCCTTTTCGAAAAGTGAAACAAAGACTAAAGGTACATTAGAACTATTTCATTCTGATGTATGTGGTCCTACGCCCTCCATATCATTAAGTGGATATGAGTATTATGTCACATTTATTGATGACTATTCAAGAAATACTTGGATACACTTCTTGAAGAACAAAAGTGAAGTGTTCGGGAAATTCAAGGAATTGAAAGCCTTGATAGAGAACCATTCGGAAAGAAGAATCAAGACACTGCGATCAAATAATGGTGGAGAATACACTTCAAAGGAATTTGAAGCATTATGTAAGGAGGCAGGACTCAAGAGAGAACTAACCACTCCCTATAATCCCCAACAAAATGGTGCTACAAAAATAAAGAATAGAACCATTATGGAAGCAGTGGAGACCATGATTCATGACCAAGACCTCCCCATGCACCTGTGGGCCGAAGCAACAAGAACAACTATATATGTGCAAAATAGATTATCTCACAATGCTCTTGGATTCAAGACTCGTAAAGAGATGTATACAAGAAAGAAACCTGAAGTGATCCATCTCAAGATATTTGGCTGCTCAGTATATGTACATATTCCAAAAGAGAAGAAAACCAAGTTGTATCCTTTTGGAAAGAAGGGAATATTTGTTGGATACTATGAAGTCTCCAAATCCTTTAGGATATACATCTCAGGATTCCATCATATCGAGATTAGTAGGGATGTAACATTTGATGAAGAGATAGCTCTTAACAAATCTAGAAGGTGCCAGCTTGAAGAAGTACATGAAGAGGACGTACCTCCTAGAATGGTAGAAGCTGAACCCTCTCGTGAAATGGTAGCATCTGAAGATCATGATATGCTAGAACCTTAGGAACCTCCTACTATAAATATCTCTCAAAAGAGAAAGCCTGCTTAGGTAAGAGAAATCATACAAGAAGCAGAGAGATATGGAGCTTGAGAAGGCTCCACAATAACAAGCAAAAGATCAAACCCATACTCTAGTTATGTAGCTTTCATGTGTGACCTTGTAGATCAAGAACCCACCAATTGTGAAGAAACTACATAGAGGAGAGAATGGGTTGAAGCAATGATGAAAGAATACCAGTCGATTATGAATAATGATGTTTGGGATATAGAACCCAAACCATAAAACAAAAGTGTGGTATCTTCGGAATGGATCTACAAGATAAAACATGTTGATGATGGAAGCATTTAAAAGTACAAGGAAAGATTTGTGGCTAGAGGATTCTCTCAGAAAGAGGGAATTGATTATGATGAAACATTTGCTCCAATAACAACCAACAGATGTGATATACAACTCCTAAAGTCAAACTAATAACCCAACCAACGGATGTGATATACAGTGCTATGTTCGAAGGCAACACAACTCGACTACTGCCAAAGATAACATATTTTCCTGTTCGTCTTTTTGGTTTTTTGGTTTTTTTCTTGGACTTTTTTTCAGATATTTTGAAAAGCTTGAAAAAGAATAAAAGTGCTTTATAGTTAGAAATCTAGGAGGAGACGAGTGTCAGGGCATAAAAAAACTAGTTCCAAGCAGCAGAACATACCTATGCTCAATGCAAGGAAACATGTGCAGGATAACGACACTCGGGGGAAAGTCCCCTCCCAGTAAAAAATGGGGAATCAAGCTGCAAAAGAGATGTAAAAAGGATTTGCTTGGCTAGATATGAGACAATCTCGGGCTATATGGCTGATAATCAAAGTTAGGGAAGCCGGCATAAGGCTCAATAGGGCAAGCAAAACTCATTATAATGCAATTGCAACTTGACATATACAAGGGAGTCCCGAGGGAATGGCTAGAATAAAGTTCAAGAGGAGTATGAAGCTCTTGCTCAAAGTCATGGCGGGACTAATAGGGACACCCACAAGCTAAAGGAGGCAATTCAACATGGACACCAAATCCAATATAGGATCTAAATAGAGTACCCATGTATAGGAAAGCTCTACCATTCACATAACACCACTTCTAACAACAGCATGAAGGTTCCATAACATCATGGAATGGGTTCATACCTAAGGTGAAAATGAGGTGGTCATAAGGTTATGCAACATGCAAGCTGATGTGAAATCCCAACCTATATGCTAGTTTAGACATGATACCTGTAATAGGCATGAACGAGTCGAAGCTTCAACGAGAGTGTACAAAAAATGGACCCTACATGACAATAATATTAGTCTAAAACAGATGAAAATAGTTAGTAAAGAGTACATAGTACAAGGTTTAGGGAGGATTGATCATGATAGCTGCATTCAAAGGAAACAATACGGTGGGTGAAGAGACATAAGAAGGAATGCAAGGTGAAGACCCAATGTTCACGCATCCAATACCACCTCCGTGAGGGTGACCACTGGTTTAAAGATTGAGCAAAGGGAATAAAAATCCTCAATAAATGGAGTAGAGGATGGAATATGACCATTCCCAAATCCATGAGCATGATAAGGGGCTGTGACATCCCCAAGTCCGACACCAGAGTTCGTATTAAGACCAAGGACGGGAGACAGGATACCAGACATGCCGAAAATAAAAGGATCTGAATTCAAGAGAACATAAATATACTCAAGTAACCATGATCTGAAAGGCCAACTAGCGCACAAAGAGCACACTCCTAAGAAAATCTACATCCAAAATACAAGCAAACCGAGGGGAGGATATGTTCTCGACTCTGGGTCTCAGGAACCTGAATTCCATTTCTCAGATCTGCCCCAACATGGGCATAGTCATCTTTCTCACCAGGCCTAGCATGTAGAACATTTCCCCATAATACGGGGTCCTCAATTTTAGGACGTATGAAGAGGTCATGATTCCATCAATCTCACCCCTTTTTCTATTAAGTACCAGGCCCGCAGGATCCCCAATTGTGTCACTAGGCATGTCGTCCCCGACATCATCCTCATATTCGCCATATATTGGCATTCCACAATCTGTCTCAAGGTCACAACGCACGCGACTCGCAATAGGTTGGTCGCAGTTTCGAGGGGACAGACTGATGAAACCTCCCACCTTTCCTTCCCTTTGCAGATCCTTTTTCGTACACTGGGGGTAAACACAAGTTGCCAAGGGGGTCTCTCTCCCAACTCATGCATCTCTACTTAGCCCAACTCCGCAGCGTTTTCATTAGTATTGTCCTGGTCCACTCTCTTTCTTGACAATCTAAAGTATTATTCGATGTCCAACGCATCAACAAACATTCTCTGTAATGATGTTGATTTCCTTTCCAATAGAAATAAAGACAAACCGGGAGGAAAAATAGACGCATAATGCAGTTTCGCTGCACCCTCCAAGGGTCGGATTTATTTGGGCATGTCATAATAGAAACTTGCGAACCTTCTGTTGAAACTTGACGTAGCTTCATCTCTTCATTTCCTCATAGAATAGAACTCTAAGAGCACCTAGTCTAATGATCTCCTTACCCCAAAAATCTTGGAACGTACAAGAAAATTCCTCCCATGTATTAATGGATTCCGGCTGCAACTTCCTGAACCATTTCTTGACACAGCATTGCAAAGATTGGGAAAAAGCTCTCATACAGATGTAATTGTGTTCTATCTCAAAAAGATCAAGAAAATATTCAAAGTCTTGTAAATGTTTTTCAGTTGTAGGGCCTTTAGATTCTCCATTAGACTCATGAAGGTATTTATAGTGTTTGGCAGGGAAATCATGAAGGATTTGAGGCAAGCGAAGAGGCATGTATCGGCTTTGGGTATTGGGTGCAACAAAATCATGTGGAAATGGTATTTTCTTGGAATTAGCATCACAGGGCCCATCAAGCTGCCTCGTAATGTCAAGGGTCTTATGAGAAGGGTCTAGACTAAAATAAGACGTGGAGGACGGAGAGATGCTCTCCGTTAATAGGGAAGGATATATAGCAGTGAATTCATGACTTTGCTTTGAGTGAAATAAGCCATGATAGATTGTTCTAACAAACTTAAGAAAAGAGAAAGAAATATTTACAATAAGATCTAAGAAGTCCTGGGGAAAACCCAATCTCAAGTACCTCATCTTCTCTTCAAGCCTACCCATGCCTTCACAACGAATTTACGCGCGTTACGGAGGTTGCCGATGCCTTCTTGGAAACTTAGCCTTTAGTACCATGTCATTGATGGAGCCGTTGTAGGATTGGAAACATGAGTTCATAGAAGTCACCCGGTGAAATATTTATTTCTTTCAGGAGGCCTAACTGTCATTCACCGTCGACAGTCTAGTCTACGACCTTATCATCTATAGTTTCAGGAGGCTTTGAACCTTCCTCCTCGTATCAATTTTTGGCCGCCGATATCCCCAGTGGAGTCTTTCTTTTATAAATTTTAACGTGGACTCGCCAGGGCAAATGATACAACCTTTTCACATGTAGGGGTCCTTGTTTGCCCATAGGAACACTTCATCATTATAATCTTTGTCGTTTTCCCAAGGATGATTTTCAATTTCGTCCCTGGAAGCAGCGCCAGTTTGTTAGCACCCAAAATCACACCTAAGGTTGTGGGAAAGGCGAACCCCGAGGTAACAATAGAACCACTTTTGGAAAGGGAGATGGCTTCTCCAGTTCTAGAGAGGGATTTCTCAAAGATGTATAACAAGGCCAGACATAATGTCACAAAATGGAAATCAAATTTTTGGTGGTTGGAAACAAAAGAAAGATATATGGGGCTATGGATTAAAAAACACCAAGGAAACAGAGCAGTTTACATAAGAAAATGCTTATAGGAGCAAGGTAGTGTCTCGATCACTGTCTTTGTATTTGGGGTCTGGTGGTAATAGCAAAAAGATGATAGTCCGCTAGCATAGACCACCACAGGGATGAATTCCACGCCAGTTTTGGAAGAAAAGTTTAGTGGATATCAAAGATAATGGCAGTAGCATATGAGTATGAATTCCTATCCATCATACACCGAGTCTACGACATGAAGAGAAACATAATGTAAGGAAGCACCAAAAATAACATACACATGAGAAAAGAAAATCATAGACTGCAATTTGGAAACACACAAGAATTCTTGTAAAATGCATATAACCAGCATTTGGCTCTGTATATTAATTCAAAAAGTATTACAAACACAATAGTATTACAAATTCAAAACCAACCAACCCTTTTTCCCTTTGCGGGAGTCTTTTTATAATGCTTCAGGCCCCCGAGATTAATCCTGAAATAGGGCAAGAAACAGGTTACAAATCATGATCGAGATTCTAACTAACTAGAACGTGGCGTTTCTGCCACGATTTACATGTAACAACAAACAACATGGAGCAAATTCGCATGCTTGGTTCGAATGACAGCATGAAGTTTTTGGTTTTGAGCTCGACGAATTTGAAAACAACGTCTCACGGTGTTTTGGGTGGCTTATTTGTTGATTGGGCCTGACTATTTCCCTATTTGTCGAGTTTGCAACGTGTCTTCCTCCTTCAAATTTGTGTTCATTCTGTGCTCAAAGGCACCTTTCTACATGGGCTTAAAGCTGGCAAGGACATTTTTGTCCCTTCCATGCTCATCCTTCCTTACAGCTCCCCCTTCTCCTGGTAGCATTGTTATACAAAGGGGTTTAAAGAAGGGCCACATTTCTCCTGGCAGTGACAAGCCACTGAGATGGATTTTCATTCTTGTACTCTTTACCTCCCATGAGGAGGGTTCTCCTACAGGTAATACAATGGGGTGCGTCTTCAACCTTCTCACCACCTCATAAAAAGTTGGCAAGTGGAATTCAGAAAAGCGGTGATGAAGACTTTGGACCCCCACCTCTCCAGTACGAACATTCGATCCTGTGGGTAGCCTCTAAAAATGGCCATCACATACCGAGGCTTTGGAGGCAACGACCACGTCTGCAAGTTTTAGGGGAATATCCCTGGGACATGAAAACCTAGGTACAATGTGCACAGGGGTATGGCCCTCTATTAATACGATGATGCCTTCATTGGCCTTAGCAGGTCCATCTAATACAATGAACGTCCCTGTTACAACCTTGTTGACGCCATAAGGATCTTCCCTAATGGTTGATGCACCCTTGGTGAAATGATCATGGGAGCGTAGGAATGCGGAGCTATGCTTGCCAATTAACAACACCTTGATAGACAAGTTTTTCAAACCAGACAACCATCACAAATATCCTCTATAAGTCTTAGAACTTTAGCAGACTTGCACTCTAAGTTTCTCTTCATCACTCACTTGATCTCTGTTTTTAGTGGCACAAAAGTGTAGTGTTTATATAGAGCTGGAGAAACTGGACACGGTGATGATCCGTCAGCATCCTAACACACTTCACCATCATTTATCATGATGACAGCATGAGCAAGCATGTGGGCCTGGGATCCCTTCTTCCCGCTGGAGATCTAGTCACGCCTCCTTCTCTACTGCGACATTCCATTATTGGCCATGAACAGACCTTCGGTGTTATCCCTCATCGCAGACCATCTATCTCAAGGCACATGAACTTGACGTTGTTTACCCTCTCATTCCTACTGATGACGGTATCAAAATTGTTTCCCTTCGTTGCGTCTTCTCGCTATGTGCAAGAGCCTTACCCACCTTATCCAAATCGACCTTTCAAAAGATTGTCCAGCTTTCAGCATGCTTGATGTTATGCCTTTGGGCTCAGGAGGACTGTATATGTAGTGGAGCCAACTCTTCCATCGTAGGCATGATCTGATGGTGTCAAGGCATCTGATTTCCCATCGCTTTCTGCTTTTTGCACATCTGCCTCGAGCTTTCGTTCTAACGGGGTCTTTTCAGGACAAGCAGAACATACACGATGTCGCGCATTTCACCCCTGAATTCCCTTGTCTGTGAAATTCGTCGATTTCCCTCATTTTGGATCCTCAGATCCGAAATTGCTTTTCGATCTCGACCGCAGACGTGTACCGAAGTACCAATTTTCATGAACCCACAAGATGATTTGGCCCCATGCATGTCTCATCAGTAGAGAAGATGCCCATTGTGGATCTTTCTTCGGTGAGATCTGCACCGTCAAATGTTATCCCCCTTTAACTCATTTCACTGATCAGGGGACCAAAACATTCGCGAGCATTGCAATCTGGCGAAATCGACGTCGTCCGTAGATCTGCCCTTCGTCAATCATGACCTTTGCAACTCGTGGTCGCTTTAATGCCATTTCGCAATGATGGAGAGACAATTTTTTATTATGCTTGTGTTTCTCATGAAAATCTTCTCGACCGTTGATCCGGCTCGTCCTTTGATCGTCACCGTAGACACACTACCTCCTTTAACAAATTTCTCAGCTACCCTACGGCTGGAATTCTTATGTGTTTTTTGGTCGTGGTCGCTTTGTCCTTCCTCCCCGCCATCTCTTGCTGTGAGAAGAATAGTGATAACAGCTTGGATGGAATCACAACATCTTGGATTAATTAGAAGCAATGATATTGTCTCAATATGTATATGCATTAAAGAGAGGGGGAATAACGATGTCTGGTGGAATTGGATAAATTATCATGGTTGTGGAGAAAAAATATTGAGATTGTCACTGCTCTATATCCCTATGACTCTCAATGGTATATGCAATCAAATACTACAAATTGGTGGCACACGACATTATGGAAATGACAGATACCTCAAAAATTATTTATTTATTTATTTTTAATTTTTAATTTTTGGTTGGCTCTAAGAAACAACATATTGATGTGGGATAACCTTCTCAAACGTGGTTTCAATGGACCAAGTATGTGTATGTTGTGCAACAATGGTGAGGATAAGGTCAACCATCTTTCATTCTTGTGTAGATTTACACAACCAGTGCAGGGAATCCTACAACACCATTTATCCTTGTCTGATAACTAGCGTGATGTGACAATGTAGAGTTGTACAAATATATGGATTTCAAAAAATTATGAGAAAAATGAGCTCTCAATGATTATATGCTGGGAAGTATGGAAATATCGTAACATATTGGTATTTGAAGGTGCGATATCAAGAGTGAATGGTACCTGCAGTAGAATTGTGGGAAATTTAGATGGATTTTCTATATCCATTTCCAAGAAATCCAGAACTATTCACAGTCCTCCTATTTTACATTCAAATAGTTGCAGAGGATAGTTTAATGGTGCATCACAATTGGGTAACCGTTTAAGTAGAGTAGGGGTTGTTATTTGGATAACTGATCAAAAGCATTATAAAATCAAACTGAATTGTGGTCCTGGAACCAATACTAGGTAAGAATTAATTTCCCTACGGATGCTCTTATTAAGTTCAAAACATTTTTGACTTCTTGAATTAAGAATTATGGGAGATTCAAAAATTGTCATAGATTGGATAAATGGTCTTTGTTCTCTCTGAGTAGCGCACTTGGGAAGCTAGATGAACTAAATCAAAGACATGATCCATTATTTTTCCTATATCAATTTGGAACACATATATAGATAATATAACAAAGAAACTGATATTTTGTCAAAGGATGCTTTAAAGGAACAAGAGGGGTCCATTATATACCAAATCTTTCAAAATTCCAAGATGTATGAATATGGACTGATAAAATTATATAAAGAGACTGACCGAGTTCCTTATATATCCAATTTTCATGCTTAGAATTACCTCTTCTTTAGCAATCAACCACAATTTTTTGTGAAGATAACACAACAGAGATAGTAGTAGGTAGCAACACATGATATATATTTTCTCATACTTAGTTTTTTGGATAACATTTTTTATGTTTTTATCACACAGGTTACCCCTAAATACACATCAGTATTTTCAATATCTTGTTGAATCCGATGGTGATAATAATGGCATGATCTACATGGTCCATTTATAAGGTCGCCATTGTTTAATTCATTGATCATAGTGTAGATTCTGGACTATATGATGCACTGTTTTATTTTTTGATCTATATGATGTTTTGTATCTCATTATTGGCTAATTTGGACTATATTACTATATATTGGATCTACTCTCAGACTATATGAGGGATCCTATTGACTAGTGGATACATATTGTATATTCAGGGCCCAAGGGGAATAATACATCAGTAAAATGGTGGGGTGGGAGCCCATTAACCCAAGGTCAGGATGCCTCTTGATTCACTGCTTAAAAAAAGGATACATATTGTATATTTTGACCACATGGACATATACTTTTATTAATATGAAGTATAGATTTTTTAGTTGCGAAAGAAAAGCTTTTTCTTATTGATTATTTCCTTATGATACCATAAATTCAAACTTTAAATCTAATAATGGTGATGTTTTGGATATCATGAATCATACTTGTTGTGACTATCACTGATACCTTCATATTTTTTTAATCTTTTAACTTCTTCTTTTTTTTCCAAGGAAAAAAAGCATAATTTTATATCATCCGTAGAGAAACAAAATTACATTTGGTAGATATGCCTAGCATATTTATAAAAAGTTTAAAGGATAGAACCATATTCCAATCTGATCCATCTATCAGATTTCAAAAGTCAACTGTCCAGTAAGATTCTTATAAAACAGGCCCAGCCCATTTCATATCTACATCAGAAAACAAAAAACAGTCCAGTATGAACCATATAGTCTGATATAAGAAGTATGACAAAGTCACATCTGGAAATATCCATATAATATCCATCATTAAAAGACCCAAATCATATGTCATAATAAGAACATATCCCAGCATCTGCATAAAAATCATGTAGCCACCTCATCAAAAAATGGCGATGATAATATTCATAAATAGCATCTCCTATCCGCTCCTTAATCTTCCAGATGCCTGGATCCAGCAGGAGCCCCTCCTTCTACGTTGAGTCCGCCTAGCAGTTGTTCTCCTTGTAAACATGTGTGTATGTAATCAGATCAAAAGATTCAATCACATCCCAGATAGTTCTTAATATGTTGCATAAGAGTAGATCTCTACATATTTGTATCCTTTTAACCCAGTTGATCACATTTAAGGAATCTTCAAAAATCCTAATGGACCTACACCCCTTCTCTGTTGCAAAAATGAGGAGTAATTTGAGACTTAAAAGTTCAGCCCTGTTGTTTCTACCTTCCCCCAAACCTGTAATCAATTCGAAAGATCGGTGCCCATCCATATTTAAAATAGCCCCACCTCCACATAAATTATTTTGCAAGGCACCATTAAAGAATCCCCAAGGAGTTGACCAATCAATCTCAACAACCAGTGTATCCCTCTGATTTTTAACCTTCACATGTTTAGGTAGAGCCGTAGCAATCCCACATACCATCCCAGCCGTGATATACGGTGTACATTCTTTCCCTTGGAAAACAAGTTTATTCCTGGCCAACCATATTCCCCAAGTCACCAAGAGAGGAAGCACAATCATAATTTCCATTGTTTCATTTCTGCGCCAACATTCCCAAGCCTACATAATATTGTTCCCTTCCCATCTGCACGCTGGATCTATTCCCAGCATAGAGCAAGATTCCTTCCACACCTCCACATAATAAGTGCAAGAGAGAAATAGATGTATGGTGGATTCCCCTGCATTCTGACACAAGGCACACGAACCGGGTCCTTTGAAACCCCTTTTATGAAGTTTATCCCAACATGGTACTTTATCTTCTAAGACACACCACCAAAATAAACAAGTTTTGGGGGGGCAATGAAATTTCCAGATCTTCTTCCACCACCACTCAATCTCATGTTCATAGTTTAGAGCACTCAGGTATATATAACCTTCCTTTGGAGTATACTTCCCACTGGAGGCCCCATTCTTCCTCATCCCTGAGCTTTACCATAGACATTCTGAGAGCCCCAAGATAATTGTTTAGTTCGGCCTCTTCCGAGATCGCGAGATCAAAATCTATGGCCAGGCGCCAAGATTGTGACCATCAGTTCACCTGAATAGGGGCAGCCAGTTGGAACAAAAAATATACACCATGCTGCCTGAGAGAGTGTACCAATGGTTCCAACAATATGTAATTTCCATTGCATCCGAGCCACGAATCGATGCCCACTCGCACACTCCTACCCCATCCCTTGAGTGATTTTGGCTTGGCAATCTTCTCCCATCTGACCCAAGGAGAGACCGAGACATCCTTGTGACCACTCCACAGAAAGTGTAGACAAATATTACGTGCTTTCTCCAAAATGCCCAAGGGGATCCATGACAGAGACATCCAATATACGGGTATAGCTTCCAGTACCTATTTGACCAGAATGAGACGCCCTGCACGAGAAAGCTAGCGGTGGCTCCATGTATGAAGATGCATCTCCAGCTTTTCAATCAGCCACAACCAATCCCTCTTCAAGTAATTATTGGGTTTCAACTAAAAACCCAAATATTTTAGGCCCTCATCCAACGCAGCTCGATTAAAAGGGAAATGTGTAGTAGCATGACTAATTTCTGCTTCATCCATACCAGGAGTCGTCAAAGTAGACTTCTCAATATTTATTTCCATACCAGTCACAGAGGAGAAAAGACCAAGTATATTTGATATAGTTTCAACATCATGAGCACTCCCTGAGCAAAAAATAACCACATCATCCACAAACAGAATATGTGTGATCTGCATCTATTCAACAACAGCTATACCATTCAGCTGTCCCTCACTATGTGCTTTTTTCAAAAGACGGCTCAAGGGCCTTCAGCCACAAGTAGAAAGAGGAGTGGAGACAGGGGACAACCCTGCCTCAATCCTCTCTCTGGATGAAAGAATGGAGAAGCCGCCCCATTGATCAAAACGGAGAAAGAGACAGTAGTAATACAGCGCATGATCCACCTGACAAAATTAATTCCAAAGCCAAGGTGAATTAGTAACATATGAATATATAGCTAAGTTACCTTATCATATGCTTTGGAGAGGTCAATCTTCAGTATTGCCCCCTTGATTTTGCACGTCTTCATACTGTGAAGTCCTTCCTATGCCACCCCAATTGCCTCATGAATTTGTCTTCCTTTCAGGAACCCAAATTGTTCACCAGTAATGTGTTCAGACAATAAATCCTTCAACCTCCTAGCAATAACCTTAGAAATTACTTTGTATATACAGTTACAAAGAGAAATAGGTTTGAAATCATGAAGGGACTTTGGATTATCCACCTTGGGGATAAGTGCAATAAAAGTCGAATTGAAGCAGGCCGGGATCCTGCCAGACAGTCGAGTATCTTCCACTACCCTAAGAAGATCTGCCCCCAAGAGGTCATATAGTTCAATAAAGAATTCGACGGTCCATCCATCGGGCCCTGGACTCTTGTCCTTCTGAAAACTCTAGAGAGATGCCTTAAGTTCTTCCTCGGAGACCTCTTCCATTAAGGAAGTGTTTTCCTCCTCCCCTACGAATTGAGGAAAGACTTGTGTAATACGCATGATCTCTACAATGTTTTCCCCAGTCGGGGCCTTGAAAAGATTTTGAAAGTGTTCAACCCCAGTCTCAGCCAGTTCCTCAAAATATTCATGCCTTCTTCCTCTGTCATCCATCAAACTCCAAATAGTATTCAATGTTTTCCTGCCCTTTGCATACACATGAAATTTTTTTGTGTTTTCATCCCCATAGGCCAACCAAAGAGCCCTGCTCTTTAGTCGCCAAGTCTCCTCCTTTTCCAACAGTAATGTGTTCCTACGGCCCTGTAGGCCAACCAAAGTGTCCTTAGTCTTCTGATTCAACAAGCCTCCCCCTACCATGTCCATCATGTCAATAATTGCCAATTCAATATGTCTTAGCTCAATGTCATCCCTTCTCCTTTTTTCCACTGCCCAATGTTTGATGAGCCTCTTCGACCCAGCGAAATTCTCCACAAACTGGAAAGCCGCAGACAATCTGTGATCTAGTGAAAATGTGACCCAATTTGTAAGGATCATCTGTCGAAAGGATTCATCCTTCAACCAAGTCTTGTTGAATTTGAGAGGGTTGGGCGGTTTAACCGGCCCATTTCGATATTCCAAAAAAATGGGCGAGTGATCAGAGCGACCCCCACAACCCACCCACTACTTCATAAAATGTTGACGATCCAACATCTTCTCACTAACCAGAAACCGATCTAGACGCTTAGCCACACGACCATCCCCACACCTATTGTTATGCCAGGTCGGCTTAAGCTTAATTGGTTCAATATCCATCCAATTTCTCTCCATGGGCTTCTGAGTGAAATATTCAGTAAGTATGTCCGAGCGAATGAAAGGCAGCCATACCTCAGCCCGACCCAATGAGAAATTAAGATCCCTTCCAATAACAACCAAGTCATCAGGAAACAGTTCCATTTTGAATATATTGTCCCAAAAGGGTATACGATTAATATAAGGACCATAGATGTTGAAGACATCAACAGGGTCCCCATGATCCAGCCCTTGCACCGTCATACCCAAAACTGATTCCATACCCCAAATATTCAGAGCTCTCACAACACGGGTGTCCCAACCCATAGCAAGACCCCCCGAATGACCCCGAACATCCAGGGTCACAAAATTCCAACCAAAAAACCAACTTTCTAACTTCTCCTTAATCACTTCACCACTACCAAGTGTTTCTTGTAACAATAAAATATCCGGATATTCTACATCGACCACCCATCACAATGCAGGTCTTTTAAGGGGACCTGCCAAACCCCGACAATTGAAGGACATGATCTTCATCGACAACCCTTTTTCTGGGCCTGCACAGCTCTAAGTGCCCGTTCCATAGAAAGTTGTTTCCCCTCGGTCATATCCCTCTGAGCCCTAGATTGAGCTTTAGACAGGAAATATTTTCATCCCCTCCCTCGAGTCAGAGGAGGTGTATCCATTCCCAAACCCCCAAGAGGGACCTTTTTCCCCAACCTAAGAAAATATCCAGATTCAATAGGTGCAGGATGGGTAGAAGGCCCAACCACTTCTTCAACAGAGACTAAGGGTAACAGGGGGACCTCCTGAATAGTTGTAGCATTTGAAGGGGTAGAGGCCACAAGAGGGAGTGGTGAGATAGCCAGATTCTTAAGTTTTTCCCCCATTTAGTCAATTCCAGAAACATGAAAAATATTAGCAAAAACATTTAGAGACAAAGAATGGGCAATAGATGAGATACCCAGTGGAGTCGGCTCTGGTTCCGGATGAACAGCAACAATCATCCCTGCGGTCTCTACCTCCGGGATTAAAACATCTTCCACCTCAGTAGGAGCGGGCGCCACCACATCCGTGTGCATCTCTTCAGCGTCAGAAGATGAGGGACCCAAAGATGGCGAACACCTCATGGCTCGAACAATTTCCATGAGAGGCCCGCTTATTTCCACGCCCATTGATTGTGTGCACCCCTAGACTATAGTCCACCACGAGGTGGCCATAAGTATGACACCTACGACATCGAAAGGGAATGTTTTCATAATCTAGCTGCTGCTTGAAGAATGTATTTCCCCAGGACAGATGGATTTCTTCATACAGTCCATCCCTCACGTTAATATTAACCAGAATCTGGGCCACCCTACGCAGTTTCGTTATTTTGAAAGACATATCCACCTCCAGGAATGTCCCTGGGATGTTTCCGATACAGTTGAAATGTTCCTCCGACCAGTACTGTCGCGGCAAACCCGTAAGACGAACCCATATCAGAACCTCATCCTCCCTTTCGCGTGAGGCGTCAAATGTTGGGGTCCAGGATTTTAGAAGTACAGGGCATTGTTCAATAGTCCAATTCCGCACTAGTACCCAGTTCACATGCTCCTGCTGAGTGAAATTTAAAGCAAACTAGCCCCTAGTCAGGCCTTCACCCCCAAATGTTTTGTCCAAGAAGATTTAATCCAATTCTCAATCACCGGTATAGTAACATTCTTTCCTATAACCTTCCCGACCATCGTCAATGAAGCCATCTGTACAATTTGTGTCCACCTAATGTCCTTCCCCAGAGCATATGAACAAGCCACCCGTCACTTCTTAACAAAAGACTTATGCCGCCTATTCTTTCCATGCCCCTCAGCCTATGCCCCCTGTGATTTCGAGCCACCCCCAGATGTTCTTATTCTGGGAGAGATGTCATCTTGAACATGGAATTCCTGACCCTCCTTGGCCACCCCCGGAGCAGAGCCACCAAAACCCTGTCCAGAAACCACCACTGCGCCATTTGTAGTTACGTCCAAACCCTCATCACCAAGATCCTCGAAAAACAAAGCCACCATCAATGTTCCAGCACCAGGAGCGTCACTGCCCAAGGAATGTATTATATCCATAGAAGGGTTTCCCGTCATCGCATCCTCTACCTCCTGCGCCTGATAAACAACAAAACCCCCGGGTACCGGTTGAGAGAAATCGACAAGAAAAAAAGATAATGAGTAAAACCCCCCCAACTCCGTCAGCAAAGAGTCTGGGAGAAAGCCACCGTCCCAACAGTTTTGAACGCTCGAAGCTTCCAGCCCTAAACCACCCGAGGAAACCTAAAAAATTCCTTCTGGCACCAGATCCATCGTGTAATCCACCTCATCCTCCAAACCCATAACATTTGCCAGAAAAAATCTTCACTAGAAAGTGGTAACAGTAAATTGGGGTAAAAACCGACTCCAACCCCCGAGATGGAAACGGATTTCCCACCCTCGGTCAACACATGCACTCCATGATGACCCCGGTTCGCCTCTGCCGACCTCTAGTAAAGAAAAGTTACCTGTAAGAAAATAAAAAAACCCTCACCCTCACCGGCATCCAAAGGAGGCAACAAATGCCATAAACCCCAGCGATAAGCGTGTGGGTACTGTAGAAACCCGTCATCTGAGGATGAAATCCCACCTGCTAACTGTCAGTGAGGAGGTCAGCACACAGGCTGAGGCCTAGCCAAGCTTCCCTACTGCCTCAGCGTAGTGCCATCCGCCCTCTGCATGCAACTCCCTCCAAAAATTGATTAAAGTCAATTTTATCTTTTAACTTATATGCCTTATTTAGAGCATATTGATAGTCAAAGTTGTTGTACACGTTTCATACTATCTAATCCAACATATTTTAGATATAACACTTGAATATGTTTTTTAACCAGAACGTGTAGATATTATATTAAAAATAATATTATGGCATAGCCAAACAGTGTGAGGTTACAACAAAATTCTTACTATCACTAATATTAAGATTTACTACATAAAAATTGGCAGGGGAATATTGCTTATCCCATAAAATTATCTATGTTCTTACAAAATTACAAAAATTACTAATATAGATCTCAATAAATTATCCTAAAACATATTTGCATTTGTAAAACATGTAAATTTAGAAGGATAACAATTGAAATGGCATATTGGTCATGTGGAGTTGATTCTCCTTGGTATTCATCAACTTCCATTTGGTTGTCAAAGGTATGAATAGTGTTGTCTTCATTCCCAAAGAGCATTGGTGAGGCAACCAAAACTATAGATCTACGAATTGCTTCTGAAGGAACTTGGGGCATTTGGATTTCGAAGGAAAAATGGTCTAATTGGTCAATCAGATTCCTAACGAATCCTTTGATTACTTCTCTTTTAATATTTGAAAATTTTACTATTGATTTGAAAGTGCCATTAACTGGGAGAGGGTTGTTGGATCCACTATATCTACCTAACCAAGCTTCGAATGATACTTCATTGTTGCAACTTTGCAAGAGTGATCTCCAAGAATATATTACGATCCACCATTGCAATGTTGAAAACAAATTTTAGGGAGAATGGAGTTGAGCTTCTGAATTGGAAGCTTGACTCTTAGATTAATGTTTTGATTCGTCTTTCGAAGCAAACCCAATACCTTTAAACACCTCCACGACTTATTGGATAGAGGATTGATAACAAATGTTGAGGGTTGAATTATCTCATGGACCCACACCCACACAAATCTATGAAATCCATCACTATAAATCCTCAAACGAGATCACATGCCTATAAGAGAATAATGGAAACAATACAGATTGAATTGGCATGGAGGCCAATTAATATCAATCACCACTTGTTCATATTGGAATCATAGTTAGTGATAGGTATTGAACTTAGACTATTGATCATGGAATATAAATTTGAGTAATGACCCCCTCTTTTTGCTCTAGGTATCCTTGCGGAAGAAGGGATTCTTTGATTGGCAAGGAATCGACCTTAGATTTTAGACTTTGGAGGACATGGAATATGCCAATAAATTGAAATTACTTCCAGAGATAATATGAATCCTAGCCATGATTTTGCTGAGAGGAGAGAGGTGGGATTGATATAAGCTTCACATCAGTCTAATGAATAATCTAGATTCGCCAATAATATTTTTTGAGCTTATACTTTTTCCCCACACCAAATTCATACCTTGATAAAGAGCCAGGGATTCTACTATCTTGTTGGTTGCTTATCATCCAATGCACCCGTTACCCTTTCTAATCAATTAGAATATGAGTGTTCACCGAAGGGAAATAAGCTATTTGTAATGAAAAACTATTCCATATGATGCCTATGTTCAAGCTAGTAATTAGTTAAAAACTACTTTTCAAAAATTCTTCCACTAGATTTCTATTTCATATAAGTTAACCATATTAAAAGTTAATCTCTTTAGTTCCTTGGAAGATCCTTATACTTAGACAAATAGTTCCAATGGTATGTTAAGTTATGCTCATGGTAATATTGTGGCATCATCATTGTTATAAGGACATATTTTCAATTCTTATTTATACATTCAAAAATACACTGACTAACCAAGGATATTAATCTTATATGTATGTCGTTTAAACATCAGTCTATTATTGTTAAATAAGATATTCTATCTATTACAGAGATAATCCCAATATATAACCAGGTAGTAAATATTATCTTAAACGAAACGATCCATGTCACGTACCCATACCCCATATTATGCGAAATGAAATTTGTTGCTTCAGGAACTGTGGTTCTCCTTTTGAAACATAGGGCATGGTCGTGAAACACTCTTCAAAATTCATTCTCAGTCTTAGAAACCATTGTAACAGTCGTTCTGCCCTTGACAGGTCCCTTCTGCGACCGAAAACACCTTTTCCTGGATTGCACCTGTCCTTTCCTCCCTCCACGTCCTGCCTTGCAGAACTCAAAATTCGGAATAGAAAACATGTCCAAAACATTAACCTTTCGCCCTTTCACCTTTCCACCTTCTGCCCTGAACTCGGAAATTGAAGAACCAACGTTCGACAAAATCCTTTATTCACCTTTCCAGCTTCCGGCTGGAACTCGGAAATCAGAGAATCAAAATTCGATGGAAACCTTTGACAACTTTTATGACTTCCGCCTTTCCTCCTTCCTCCCTTCTGCCTTTCGCCTTCAAAATTTGAAAGTTAGAAGAACAAATTTGGACAGAATTATTCAGCCACATTCCGCCTTCCGCCTTCGGAACTTGAAAGTTGAAAAAAAACTTTTGACAAATTCATTTAACGAACTTCCAACTCCCACCTTTCGCCTTCCACCTTCGAAAGTCAGAATTCAGAAGAATAACTTTCGGCCTTAATATTTTTCCCATTTTCTGCCTCCTGCCTTTCGCAAGAGGATCCTGGAGTGCGGAAAACACACTTTTACCTTAGATTTTTTTGCTCTTTCCGCTTCTGCCTTCCACCTTCTGTAAGAATATCTTGAAGTGTGGGAACCCACATTATGCCATGTTTCAACTACTTTCTTTCGCCTCCTGCCTTCTACCTTCCGTAGGTGGATTCCGGTTTGCGGAAACACAAAATTTCTTACCTTAGTTGCATTTTTTGACCCTATAACCAGGTTTCTAGGATCCATGACTAAAAGCAAAAATGCATTAAACACATACAAGGGAAATATAGATGCAAATGCAGGAACATTCATCAACAATAAACTCTACTGAAAAATTGCCAGCATTCATCTTATTCATTCATTCAGTAATTCACTAATAAGCAAGGACATTGCACAATTAAGGATAACAAAGATACTTATCTTGATGATGAAGTTGTCCCACAACTAGTTATGTCGCTGCAACGTTCCACCCAACCATAGGCCAGTTGTATTCATTAATCTCTCAACACAACTGCCACCCTCAAGATGGGCATGAATTCTACAACGAACTAGGGAACATCATACTCACACACAACCAGATCATAACACACACATCAAAACACAATCAAACCAACCTACACTTGGGTTTATCAAGCTATTAAGGAAATTGAGAGGTAGAATTGATAAGCTAGTGAGCTCAACCACAGAGCTATGGACACCTACACTGGATCTATCCAGCTTGGCATTCCATAATACCTACACACCCAACACAAGAAAGTATTCCCTTCACTGCTACACAGTTCCCTCAGGCCATACCTTCCCTTCCAATGCTCTTCAGGGTGAGCATAAAGGATTTTCCAACCCCCTCTTGATTTGTCTGTGAGTTTCCTCTCTTCACTATGTTTATCAGCCAATTCTGGTCCTCTTCCACTCCTAAGTCCTTCAGATCAAAACAGGGAAGCACATCATAGCAACCCACAAGGAAAACAAATCAACACAGACTTCACTCTGTAACACAGAGAAATTGCTGCAGAACCACTCATCTGCAACTTTGGATAGCAGAACAATGCATAATCGTGAATGATAGAATTCATGAATCCCCCAGAATGACCACAAAGTTTAGGTGGAAAACCAAGATGAAAGGTTGGGCACACATTCACATTGTTTACTTAATGCAGAGGCAAGAACGTGACTTCCCAAACTGCAAAATTGCAGGTTTGCTCAAACACACAATGAGATTGCCATGCCTTTCTCTTCCCAAGACATTAACTTCCTCAACCAACTTCTGGAAGAAATGAATGATTGAGGACAACCGACAAAAAAGTAGCCGAGGTTTCATGGGTTCCCCCATTGACATCTGGTCTCATCCTATTGGCTCAGGAGTTTCACTAACTTCCCTCTCTATTCCTTATGAAATCATGCCCCCATCTATTTCACATTGCAGTCCCATAGCTAGTTGTGGTATTTGATTAATTACATATTTACATGATCCATCAAAATATATAGTGTCTGACTCAACACCATAACCATAGGCATTGACCTTGATCACCTTTACACAAAACACCAAATCGATGGCAGGGCCTTGGCATTAATCACCTTGCCACAATTTAAATACAATATATACATCATGTAGGATTTCAATACCATGGGGTCAAAACCGGGGTTTTACATTCCTCGGGGTTTTACATTCCTCCCCCTTACAATAGAACTGTCCTTAGTGCTTTACAAAATGGTACACTAGCACTAACTTAGTGCTCTGTAGAATTGAACAAAATTGGATGTGTCAATCACATGGCATACTCCAGCTCGCACGTAGCCTCTCCAAGACCGTAGTGCTCGCACTGCACCTTCACCTATCCAACAACTCGATTCTGGAGCACTGTGAATTTCCTGTCGAGGATGCGCAATGGCTCGGTTTGGAACTCTCCCTCAGGTTCCACCTTAATCACATCCTAATTTATCACATTGTTAGGATCATGCACATATTTCTTAAGCAAAGAAACATGAAAAACATTATGATCCCTAATGCTGGTAGGCAATGCAAGTCTATATGCAACTGGCCCTATTCTTTCAAGCACTTCAAAAGGCCCACAATATCTAGGTAATAGCTTAGCACAACTTCCAAGATTCAAGGAACTTTTCCTTGCCCTCACTCTAAGGTAAACATGATCCCAAACACTGAACTCTCTGTGCACTCTATGCTTGTCTGGATAGCTTTTCTGTCTATCTTGGGATGCTTTAGGATTCTACCTGATCTTTGCAACTTCCCATTTCCATGAGAAAATCTAGACCAAGCACGATCTTGTTCACTGGATTATCCCAAGTCATTGGTGTCCTACACCTTCTTCCATACAAGGCTTCATAAAGACTCATTCCTAATGATGCTTACTGTCCATTTTTATAAGCAAACTCTACCAAGTGTAAGTAATCTTCCCACTTGGATTGTTTGTCCATCACATACATGCGAAGCATGTCTTCAAGCACTTAAATCACTCTCGATGTTTTCCCATCAATCCGAGGATGGTAGGAAATGTTGAAGTTCATCTTTGTACCCAAATCTGCAAACAGACCCTTCCAAAAATTAGAAATGAACTTAGGATCCCTGTAAGAGACTATTGCCTTAGGAAATCCATGCAATGTGAAAATATCCTTCATGAATATATTTGCAATGGAATCAGTCTTATACGCAGACTTAACCGGTATAAAATGTGCTTCCTTTGTCAACTTGTCCACCACAACCATGATGGAATCACGTTTCCTCCAATTCATTGGCAAACCTGTAATAAAATCCATGGAAACAACTTCCCATTTCCATTCTGGAACTGGAAAAGGTTGCAACAAACCTGCTGGGTGTTGATGCTCAACCTTCACCTGCTGACATTTCATGCACTTTGAAATATACTCGGCAATTTCCTTCTTCATTCCTGGCCAAAAATACTACTTTCTGGCTATAGCAATTGTCTTCTGATATCCGGTGTGACTACAATATGGAGCTTGATGGATCTCATCCATAACAATTCTCCTCAAATTTGCTACATTTGGAATATAAATTCTACTTTTATAAGTAAGATGTCCATCTTCTTCCAATTTATAACCCTCATACCTCTTCTTAAGACTTTGCTACAACAGTTTGTCCTTTATCTGCACATACATTTCATCTTCAGCAGCATGATTAACAATATGTTGTCTCAAATCTGGTTGGAAAAAACTAAGAGATTCCATAAGCATTTCATGCACCTTCCTGCTGAGTGCGTCAACCACTTTGTTTTCTTTTCATTTTATGTGTTTGATTTAAAAATCAAACTCACGTAGAAACTCTAGCCATCTAGCTTTCCTAGCATTTAGAGTAGGCTGATCAAACAAATATTTCAGACCAGAGTGGTTTGTCCTTAACTCTGATTTTCTGCCCATTAAGTAATGCCTCCACATCTTGAGAGCATGTACTATGGCTGCAAGTTCTAGATCATGAGTAGCATAGTTCTTCTCATTCTCCTTCAACTTTCTTGACTCATAGCATACAATGTGGTTGTCTTGCATGAGAACTCCTCTAAGTCCTTGATTACATGCATCGGTACACACCACACAAAAAAAAATCTGGGTCTGCGATTTTCAAAACTGGTGCACTTGTAAGAAGATGCTTCAATTCCTGGAAGCTTTCTTCACATCTTGGTGTCCATTCAAATTTTATCCCTTTATTTTGCAAAGAAGTGGTGGAATGTGCAACCTTGGAAAATCCTTCAATGAACCTCCTGTAGTATCCTGCAAGTCCCATAAAAGATCTTACATCTGTCACATTTCTTGGAGTAGGCCAATTCATAATGGCCTTTATCTTCTCAGGGTCTATAGATATGCCCTATTCTGAGATGATGTGACCCAAATAATGAATTCTATCTTTATAGAAGTCACATTTGCTCAACTTTTCATACAACTTATGCCCCCTTAACAATTTCAGTGTGAGCTTCAAATGTTCTTCAGACTCTTCCTCATTCTTAGAATAAATAATAATGTCATCAAGGAAAACAAGAACAAACTTGTATAGATACCTGCTGAAAACACTATTCATGAGACACATGAATGTAGCTACTGCATTTGTGAGACCAAATGGTACCACTACAAACTCATAGTGTCCATACCTTGTTTTGAAGGTTGTCTTATGAATATCTTCATCCTTGATTCTTACCTGGTGGTAACTAGACCTCAATTCAATCTTGGAAAATACCTTTGCTCTTCTCATTTGATCAAAGAGGTCGTCAATTCAAGGTAAATGATATTTATTCTTCATAGTGACTTTGTTCAGCTGTCTCTAATCAAATAGAACTGGCGCTCCCCAAGGAGACACACTTGGCCTGATGTACTTCATTTCCAACAATACTTGTAGCTCCATCTTCAGCTCTAGCAACTCCGGTGTGCTCATCCTGTAGGGTGTCTTGGACACTGGTGCTGCTCCTGGCACAAGTTCAATTGTGAAATAAATGTCCCTCTTTGGAGGAAGCCATGGATGCCCATCACGAAAAACATCCATGAATTCCTGCAAAACATGAAAGTCCTCCAATATAGGAGTTTCATTCTCTCATGCCTACAACACATGGGATACATACACTCTGCAAGCTTTCCTACAGAACTTCTTCAGCTGCATTGCTGAAATATGCCTAACAGAAATCACCTTTGGAATGCCTCTTACAACCCTTAAGTTTCCTTCTTCATCTATGCACTCAAAAGTATTGTTATAACAATCAAGCTTTACTATGTGTGCTTCCAACCAATCCATTCCAATGAGAATATCGTAAGAACCAAGTGGCAGAACATTCATAAATACACAAGTGACTAGCCCATTTATGACTAATGGGCATTTCCTTACCACTTCACTAACCTTCCTCTTGGTTCTAGTGGCTAGATGAAGTAACCATGATGTTGGGTAAAATTATCACTAATTAATTTACCTTCGATTTAATTATCAACCAAGACACGTAAACTTTGAGTTACTACACTACAAGGTAAAATGGTTTCAAGCTCATGCCTAAGGTAACTTTAATCTACTCACACACAAATGTAACTCCTAAAATGAACTATTCTATTGAACAACCAAGATCTGAGGCCGTTAAACCTAATTTAAGAAAAGAAATCAATCCTCTAAGTGCTATTTACAATCAAAAGGTTTATCAAATTTAATAAAAACAGTTTTAAATCATGCTCAATGTTAACCTAAAAATAACAAACAAGCAATCAGGTATTTTCAATGAAGGAAATCCTACTGCTAAAAGAGATCTTCAAACTTGTTTATAGAAGAAACACTATTTGATCAATCTTTGATATCTCACTCAACTCCACCATAGCTTCTACAACTCTGCTTTATACATACTGGCCTTTTCAAACTGTTTTCACCATTAAAGGGAAATCTGTCACAAATATAACAGATCTTCCACAAATATTAAAAACTTATTTACTTTGAAGATTAACGAGCCTTACTTTGTATCAATGCAATCATTAAAAAAAACACGCTTACTGCAATGAATTTGCCTTTAAAGCAAGAAGCAATACCTTATGATCATAACAATGACTTGGAAATATTTAAACAAAACTCTGTTTTAATTCAATTCGAGCAACTCACAAGATTCAGCGCTAGTTTTTGAATTCGGTCTATAGCTATAAAGAAATGAATGAAAAGAATCAAAATATACTGACAAAACACACGGTCAAATATCAATAAACTGTAACTTCCTCTCTCTGACTCATTTGACTTTCTCAAGATCTTGAACTAAGCCGTACATAATTCCAAACCTTCTGCAACAAGTCTGAAAATGCTATCTGATCAATCCTATGAACGTTATAAGCTCTAAAACCTTTTTGAATTCTATAAACCCTACCAACTCTTTAAACTCTAAAAATTCTGCAAATCCTTGAAATGCTTAAAAGTTTTGCAAACCCTATAAATTATGAAAACTCTGGATAAGAAGTTTAACCCTTCAATCCTCAATACTACAGCCTGATCTAGTTACTGAAAATTAAAGAAGAGAGAATTTAGGTCTGGCACATTCCACTACTCTTACGATTATTCAAACCTACAGTTTGCTAAATCAGATCCACTAAAATTACCCAAGCATCTTCACACACATGCAATAATGTAAACCAATCCAATACAAGCATCAATATATCTTCAACCGTGAGTCTATAAAGCTTACCAACATACTGATATACAGAGAATAGTATCGAAACAAATGATATGATTTTGCCTACAATAATGAAGATAAAACAAAGCTACATACAAACAATAAGAGTTGAAGGTGGGCCCGGCCTTCAACACCTCTAAATCTGAAACTGAAGCTCTAAGGAATAAAATGCAGGAGTCAATCAATTAATTTGAAATCAAAGTTTTGCAGTATGTCCTCTCCTGTCTCATCCTTCTAAGGCTTTATTTAAACATGAATAGATGGATAAGATCCATCCCAAAAATCAGAAATTCGTGCAACCACCCAGAAAACGACCAACACCAAAATCTGGAAAAACCATGTCTGTTCCGGAAAGGATTTCTCCCCATTCGTTCAAAAATTCTGAAAATTTCCCACGATTAGGGGTAAACAGAGCCATTTATGAAGTGGGTTTTGAACCGTTTTGAATAATTCCCCACCGATTGCTCAGAAATTGAGCCCGAAATCAGGTTCCTGATTAATGACGGTAATGCCATTGCCAGATTGCTTGAGATTAGGGCCACGACTTCTAGAGGAAACAGAGCATTTGAATGATGACTGATAGCTCATAATCCATATTGAAATGACCAAGGATAAAATCCATGCGTAATTTTGGACAAATGAATCCCCCAAATATCTGAACCAATCGATACATGCTCAGTGAGTGCCGGAACAGGAGTTGGATCGAGCCACCAGAAAAACAACTGCGTGGGAAACAAGATTTTGACAAATGATTAGCATTTAATCAAAAGATAAAGTTTTAGTTATGAATTAAAATCCATCAAAATGATAAATAAAGTGATAAAAATGTCAAGAATTTACCTGTTTAAAGCATCTTGGGATGTTGTCCTTGAAAATACATATTCAAACACAAAATACAACAAAATAGAGTCAAATATACTTGATCCCATATAGTTTCGAACTAGGAATAGGGTGGTAGACAAGCAAAAATAGGAGATCATCATCTCCCCCATATTGAAGACCTTGCAAGTCCCAATGCAAGAAAATTTTGACCCAGAGATACAAAATTGAGAATCAAAATTGATGACCAAACTTTGGGTTAAATTCCAGAGACTAAGGCTGAAGTATCTGATCGGTGATATTTGATAGACTTCTGATCAGATTTTAAAGTCTGAGATGCTGAAAAATGAAATGGTAATGAAGAATCTGCAACAGGACTCGGTATTGAAGGATTATCATGGGAATCATACGAATCATCATGTGCAGATGAAGAAGTGGATGAAGATAGTTGAACATGAACAGGTGTTTTACCTTTAGATTCTATCTTTTTCTCTTGGGTAGCCATACTACAGGTAAACCTACGGGTTGATGGAAGAGGAAATTTCCCACAATCAGGCCGACCTTGTCCACTCTCAAACTGAAAATTTGCTTGTCACCCGTTTAACCCCTGAGGCTTCTTGGCATGGGACCTTCCTGCCTTCTTACAACTCTTAACTTCTTGTTCCTGAATGTGACTAGTTTGACATTTAGAAACATTCACAGAGGATACTTTGTCAATAAGATCGGGAATACGAGGTCTGCTCACTTCATTAACCATGGGTGAACTAATATGAGAACTGGACAATTCGTATAGAAATTGTTCCCATGCTTGATTTTTTTTTCTTCTACTCAGCTAAAATGACCATCTTGATAAGCCCATGATGATATAGGCTATGAGTAGGGTTTTCTACTTTTTTCTTGACCTGAGAAGCCATCTTACCCAAAATTTTCCAAAAATAAAATGGAAAGTTGAGGAGCTTACCGAATTCAAAATGTGCAAGCAATCGAAAGTGACAGGCTTTGAAAGTAGATAATTGACCCTCACAAGTAATGAGCTTGGTGATAATTACTAAAGGATTGATAAATTCTTCTCTGATCCATAGTTTTGAAAATCCTTTTTCACCCTTCACAGCCAGGAATTTAGGTTTAAAAGCGTAATCATAGTCCTTGCACGGTAGCTTAAAGTTCTTGAACCAGCGATCCCTTGTTCGTGGAAGCCCTGTAGCCTACGCGACTGACTCCTCCGTGACTGGAAACACCAATGATCCCACCTTGGCAATGTGACCATCGAACCCCAGGGCGAATTGCAGAGACACGACATCATCGTGCCCCAACAAAGTGGTCAAGAAAGGGTGCCCCCCAGCTTGGACAAACAACTCATTGCAAGCTAAAACTCAGGCATGGCCAATAACTGTCCATACGCAGTGGGTTCATCGAGACACGGGAATAAGATGAGGGACAAAGCGAATGGCGAAATGAGAGCACACAGTAACTCGAAGGACAATTAAAAACCTCTATCAACCTCCCTCCAGATCCTAAAGATGAAAGCCGGAACCAGTCCATTTAAAAATATAATGGCAAAGGGAAAAAAAATATGATGGTAATGACGGATGTGCTAAGGAAATTATAGCAAATCAAGGCATGTACTGCCCACACTGCCTTGCCTTATAATGATATCGGCACGTCCCAGAAAAATTCATACCCTTAAGACGTATCAAATGTCAATTTTAACCATGGAGTCAGGCTTTGGATTTTAGTAAATTAATGACATAAAAATTAAAAATGGCAAACTAAACATAAGCGATGGTGTATGATTTATTGATATAAAATAATCAATAATATAAAGTAAAATTTTGCCAAGGTATATATGTCATTAAATTACTTACAAAGGAGAGGTGGCTTATCAACTCTGTGGAATATAATGTGTTAAGGTAAATCCTCATAATTTCACCAATTTTTTAAATTAGAAAGATACCTGGATTTTCACAGTAAAGATTACCCCAGCGTTCTGAACATTATCTTTAAAATTCAATTTACCAATTTTGCAGAACTCATTCCAATACCTCATCCGGCACTTGATCCGGCACCTGATCCAGTACCTGATCCAGTCTAAGTCTAGTATTTTCATGTCCAGACACAGAAGTATTTTCAAGCTTGCAAGGGTGGAAATGATTGCCAGCAGGGTGATGATGTTATAAGCAAGGGCAAATAACTGTCTTTCTTCAAAATGTCCAACTTTTGTGAGTTGAAAAGATAATTAAAACTGCCTGAAAAAATTGTTTTATCCAACAGGCTCCTTGCACAGTTACCATTATTCAGTGGTTGCTTCTTCATTTGACCACACATAAACAAAGCTAAGTCATAAAACTATTCATTATTGTCAATACAAAAACAGAATTAAAAGCAGTCCATAGACTATCAATCTCACTCTTGCATCTAACTATTAAAAATATTCAAAAGTTCAACCCATAAGCACAGACTTCTTCCTCTTTATCCATAGAGAACTTCTTCACCAAAATATGTGCCTTCTAAAAACAAGACAAGAGGAGTACCAAATGAGGCCAAAATAGTGTACTGGCCAACTTGACTCAGCTTCACACAAGAAAGTTTGAGTGGCGAAAAAAATAAATAAGGTTCACAGCTATGTTCATTGAATCACTAAACGTTAGTACACTCTAGAGGCATAAACCTCTTCTATAATAAAGATTAGGTAACAAAGACTTAAAGCATCTGAAAATGATTATCGATTGGATTATTACAAACAGTTCTCTGTAATTTTCATTTAACCCAACACGGCTTCTCTTTAACATTTACACAGGTACATTGTTCACACAGACAAGTATAAATGAGGCTTTAAAAAAAATAGATATCAAAGTCAGAACCCACTGGCGAGCCTGTTCAGTACTCCGGTGGGGTAACTATAATACCTAAGAAAATTCTTCCCCAAGTAGAATGCCCCATTGCCAACAGGCCTGTTCAGTACCTTGATGGGTTTACCTATTTATACCACAGGTCGGTACTCGCTGCTAGCGGACCTGTTCAGTATCCCGGTTGGTTAACCTCTTACACCCTTTTTCTACCAGAGGCCCTTGTCCCAATTCATCTTAAAGATAAAATTCATAATTTGCTTACGCATAGATGAGTGGGAGAGCAGCTTTGAAAACCTTCTAGGAGTGGGATGGTATTAAAATTGGAAGAGCTTTCTTGAAACATGCCTATAAAGATTTGTCTGTATGAACAACTAACCCCTATAACTGTATAAATTCAACGAGATGAGGTGGGTGGAATTACTTATAATATATATGTATATTTAATATAATGAAAGCCAATGGATAATGATCAAAAGACCCTTCAGTCTTGAAAACCATCCCTAATAAAATTGTTGTGGTGCCTGTTTGGATAATAACTCAATGTCCCCAACTGTTACTACTTGTAAAAATATCCTTGTTCAATCCGGTGTGAAACCAAGTCAAATGGAACTAGTATACTATGAGTTCATAAGTGAAACCCCTTGAGGCTGTAAATCACTAATAGAGGCAAAGCAAGGTAGATAGACATCTTGTATGAATAAAGAGGACAAGTCTATTAAAAAACTGAACTGAAAACAACAAGTCTTATAGCAAAACATGCTTTTTATTTATTTGATACAAGTATTCCAATAACCTAGTGAAACCAGTAAAAATATTCAAACTGTTTCTCAGGGATTAATTCATATTAGGAAAGTTCTTGAGAATAAAAAGGAATCAATGGTAACAGAGAAACTTCCCTTTTAAAAAAAATAAAAAAATACACTGAGCCTCACCAAAGAAAATACCTTGAACCGCTGTCCATTACCACAAATGCAACCTGTTCATCATCAATTGTTCTTATGTTTACAGAACCATTATTAAAAACAATCACAATTTCATATTACCCTCTAGCATTTTCCTTTTTATAGGCTATGAGCTGCTATTATAATAAATTTTCTAAAAGTATGGATTGGAGAGAAGGTATAAATTCTGGTTAAAGATCTTATCATTTTATTGAAAAAAAAAACAACGAAGCTGCATTAATTTCTAAACTAAACATGCAACTTTTATTATTATTTATATACATATTTTCCTATTCTACCTAAGAAGAAAGAAAACATTTCTATTCAAGTATATGAATTCTTCCAATGTAACCGAGTGCAAAGTAAGATTAAAAATATACCTTTATCCACATATGAAAAAGTTGTTGCAATGATTACTTGGATATGGAGAACCAACCAACTTACTTGCTTCTGCTACAAAAGGTGTTGCAGTCTGGTTACCTCTTGGAACCAACTTTCAAAGTAGTCCTGGTACTCACCTTCCTTCATCATATCATGTAGATCCCCCTCTTTTGATTGATTGATTTCGGAAGTACATAGAGAATCTACTGATACCTCCTCAATTTTAGGCTGCTTTCCATCGGATGTAATCCCCAAGTTGTCAATTTCCTCTGCAATTTGGCAAGGAATATTTTTTTGTGGCTCTTGGGACTTTGGTTCATTTATTATGTCAGGAGAGGTAGATAAACTCTTAACTGCTGTCAGGATGTGTTCTACCTGATAAGAAGAATTCCCAACTGCAGCTAGGATTTGATAAAGTTTTCCCAAATTGATGTTTACTTCTGAATCAATTTTTGTCGGTTGTTTTGTTCATGTCTTGCACAAGGATTAGTGTATGGGGCTCTTACAGCACCCAAGTTTTTATTTTTATTTGGTTTATATGTGTTTTAAATGATTCTAATCAAGACTATCTACTAGTAAAAACATATTTACGCCAATCAAACACACGTCGCTCTTGCATAAAATAAAACACTCTTGAAATTAAATTGCGGAAAGTAAACACACCCAAACTTGCAAAAAGAAAAACACACTTGCATGAAATTAAATTGCAAGAAAGTAAACACGCCTTACAGGAAAGGTAAACACACTTTTGCAGCAAAATAAATCAAACATGTGAAAAAGCAAACACACTTACGAGAAGGAAACAACAAGGATTTGGGGCAACAAACTAAAGTGGATGCGTTAGGCTGTTACACCATGGGAATCCCGTAGTGAATTCATCTTTGCGTCGTATCGTTTCCCCTCCCCCTTGTTGTGTAATGTAAAGGAAACCTATCTACCCCTATCTACCTAAACTTCACAGCCAACAAATTCGTAGAAAATGAGCAAAATACCAGCTTACCTTGGAGAAACTCCCCGGCAACGGCGCCAAAATGTTGGGTAAAATTATCACTAATTAATTTACCTTCGATTTAATTATCAACCAGGACACGTAAACTTTGAGTTACTGCACTGCAAGGTAAAATGGTTTCAAGCTCATGACTAAGATAACTTTAATCTACTCACACACAAATGTAACTCCTAAAATGAACTATTCTACTGAACAACCAAGATCTGAGGCTGTTAAACCTAATCTAAGAAAAGAAATCAATCCTCTAAGTGCTATTTACAATCAAAAGGTTTATCAAATTTAATAAAAACAATTTTAAATCATGCTCAATGTTAACCTAAAAATAACAACCAAGCAATCAAGTATTTTCAATGAAGGAAATCCTACTGCTAAAAGAGATCTTCAAACTTGTTTATAGAAGAAACATTATTTGATCAATCTTAAACATCTCACTCAACTCCCCCATAGCTTCTACAACTCTGCTTTATACATACTGGCATTTTCAAACTGATTTCACCATTAAAGGGAAATCTGTCACAAATATAATAGATCTTCCACAAATATTAAAAACTTATTTACTTTGAAGATTAACGAGCCTTACTTCGTATCAATGCTATCATTAAAAAAAACATGCTTACTGCAATGAATTTGCCTTTAAAGCAAGAAGCAATACCTTATGATCATAACAATGACTTGGAAATATTTAAAAATAACTCTGTTGTAATTCAATTCGAGCAACTCACAAGATTCAACACTAGTTTTTGAATTCGATCTATAGCTATAAAGAAATGAATGACAAGAATTTCCCATGGTTAGGGGTAAATGGGGCCATTTATGAAGTGGGTTTTGAACCGTTTTGAATAATTCCCCATCAATTGCTCAGAAACTGAGCCTGAAATCAGGTTCCTGATTAATGACGGGAATGCCATTGCCAGATTGCTTGAGATCAGGTCGAGGACTTATGGAGGAAACAAAGCATTTGAATCATGACTGATAGCTCATAATCCATATTGAAATGACCAAGCATAAAATCCATGCTTAATTTTGGACAAATGAATCCCCCGAATATCTTAACCAATCAATACATGCTCAGTGTGTGCCGGAATAGGTGTTGGATCAAGCCACTAGAAAAACAACTGAGTGGGAAACAAGATTTTGACAAATGATCAGCATTTAATCAAAAGCTAAAGTTTCAGTTATGAATTGAAATCCATCAAAATGATAAATAAAGTGATAAAATTGTCAAGAATTTACCTGTTTAAAGCATCTTGGGATGTTGTCCTTGAAAATACATATTCAAACACAAAATACAACAAAATAGAGTCAAATATACTTGATCCCATATAGCTTCGAACTAGGAATAGGGTGGTAGACAGGCAAAAACAAGAGATCATCACATGATTTGTTATGCTTTAACTTATTAAAAGAACAAATCTCAACAACTCTAGGAGTAATATAACTATGAGTAGATCCATGGTCAATCAAAATAGAAACAGATTGCTTAGCAATCTTACCTTCGACTTCAACCATAGTTGATTGATGATTTGCATGACAGTCCTCCAACGCTGCATGAATTCTAGGGATTGTCCTTGCTACTTGACCCATTGTTTCAACGTCTTGGATTTTGGTAATTTGGCCTTACATACCCTTCCTCACATGGATAGTTCCTGCGTGTGTGGTTTTCTCCACATATCCATCATTGGAGTGGTTCTCTGATCTCTTTTGGATCTCTTGGATTTTCTACCATTACTCTGGCTAGCTTAGTCACAACTTGTAGTGGCTACCTTTGCTGATTTTTGAAGTGAGGAGGTTTGAAACATTTCCTCCTTTGGTCAAACTTCTCATTCTTCTTGTCCTTCCATGTCTTATGGTAATCAGGTTTGCCTTTGTTATGATCATAACAATACTTGGCCTTCCCGATAGCCTCTTCTAGAGTTCTAGGTTCATCAAACTCAATTCTGTCTTTGTATGCTTGAGGTAGTCCATTAAAAAAACATTGGATTTTCACCTTATCATCTCTGATGTATCTGACATACCTCAACAACTCCAATAATTTATTTTCATACTCTTCCATGGTGAGCTGCCCAAATCTTAGCTCATGGAATTCCTTAATCTTATCATCCTAGTACCTATCAGAGAGGTACTTCTGCTTGAAATACTTTTGGAACTGCTTTCACACAAGCTTCTTTTCACTGATCTTCTTCACTTGCTTGAAGTGCTCCCACCATATGGATTCTCATCCAGTCAAATTGAAGATGGCTACCCTAGCCTTCATATTTCCAGAGTAGTCTTAGACTTGGAAATATTTTCTCATCCCAAGAAGCCAAGCTTCCGCTTCTTGACCATTCTTTACCTCACCATCAAACGTAGGAGGATTAACCTTCTTGAATTCATCATGTGATTTGTTTTGGTAGTGCCTCTATTTTTTATTCCTGTGAGAATAAGAACTTGAACCCCCAAAGGATCCTTCAGAGTCAGATGATCCACTAAAAGACCTTTTTCTTCTTCTAGCACCACTCCTACTTCCTTCCGGATTTAATGCCCGATGCTCAAAGTTCATCTGCCTATGGATGTCTGTCAAACTCTACAACATGGATATATTTAGTTGATTCTGCCCTACTTGATCTTTAACTAGCCTTTCATTATCTTCTCTGTAACTTTGTATCTCCACCCTTAGGTTTCTCATGGCAACTGCAATATATAGGAGAGTATCTTGATATCTCCTCCCATTAGACTCCATCTTATCATTTCCAACTCGAACGTTTTCCCCCATAGCATATTCCTTGGGCTCGTAGGGATCCTGTGCATCATTCATTCCGTAGGTTATCATGTCCGAGCTAAAAACCAACTCTTCCAATCGGCACTATGACTCTGCAAAAATGTGCTAATAAATATCACTGTTAGCTGCATAAAAATTTCAAAATTTAAATACACTATGAGCTGCAATGTTTCAACCAATAGCTCTGAAATCTATTCTCTTGGCCCATCCAGGCCCAATGTTGTAACCATTAGCTCTGTTAACTATTCAACTGAGCCCATTTAGGCCCTAGTACTGCAACCAAGGTATTTTTTAAGAATTTTAATATTATACTTAAGTATAGTATTCTAGGTGATTGTTTTGGATTGAAAAAAACATGTTTATAGATAGGTAGACGAATATTAAATATGAAACCTAAAATTAACAATGAAATGTGTAATTTTTGGTGAAAAAGACATATTCTATGTAAATATAAGCGATATTAGACACTAAAAATGACTAAATAACGAATTTGTTTTTTGAAAAAAAACCCAAAAAATAGCCAATTGACAAAATTTTGCCCCTAAAAATTACCCTGGCTGCAACCAACAACTTTGATACCAATATGTCACGTACCCATACCCCATTTATTATACAGAATTAAATGTTTTGCTTCACAAACCGTGGTTCTTATTTTGAAACACAGAGAAGGGTTGTGAAACACTCTTCAACATTCATTCTTAGGCTTAGAAACCACTATAACAGTCATTCTGCCCTTGACAGGTCCCTTCTACTACTGGAAACACCTTTTTCCGCACTGCACTTATCCTTTTCGCCTTCCACCTCTTGCCTTGCGAAACTTGGAATTCGGAACACAAAACACGATGGAAACATTAACCTTCTTCCCTTCCGCCTTTCCTCCTTTCTGCCTTCCGCCCGGAACTCGAAAATCAGAGAACCAACGTTCGACGGATTCCTTTGACTGAATTTCCGCCTTTCCGTCTGGAACTCGAAAATTAGAAAATAAACATTCAATGGAAACCTTTGACCACTTTTCAGCCTTTCGCCTTTCCACCTTCCACCCTTGCGCCTTACGCCTTCAAAACATGGAAGTCGAAAGAACAACTTTCAATGGAATTATTCAACCACATTCCGACTTATGCCTTCCTTCCTTCCTCCCTTCTGCCTTCCTTCCTTCCTCCCTTCCGCCTTCTTCCTTCGAAACTCGAAACTCTGGAAAAAAAATTCGATGGAGTCATTTAACGACCTTCTGCCTCCTACCTTGCATAGGTGGATCCCAAAACGCACTTTTAGCTTAGAATTTTTGGCTCTTTCTGCTTCTGCCTTCCGCAGGCGAATCCTAGAGTGCGACAACCCACATTCTACCATGTTTCAACATCTTCCTTCCTCCTCCCACCTTCTGCCTTCCACAGGAGGATTTCAGGGTGCAGAAACAAAACATTTCTTACCTTAGCTGCTTTTTTTGACCCTGTAACCAGGATTCTAGTCTCCATGACTAAAAGCAGAAATGCATTGAAGCATACAAGGAAAATATAAAATACAAATGCAGGAACATTCATCAACAGTAAACTCTACTAAAACATTACCAACATTCATCATATTCATTCATTCAGTCATTCATAAATACGCAAACACTCTACACAATCAAGGATAACAGAGATACTTATATTGATGACGAAGTTGTCCCGCAACTAGCTATGTTGTTGCAATGTTCCACCCAACCATAGGCCAGTTGTGTTCATTAATATCTCAACACAACTGCCACCCCCGAGCTGGGCATGACTTCCACAAGGAACTAGGGAACATCATATTTACACACAGTCAGATCATAACACACACATCAAAACACAGTCAAACCAACCTACAATTGGGTTTATCAGGCTGCTAAGACAATGGAGAGGTAGAATTTCTAAGCTAGTGATCTCAACCACAGAGCTATGGACACCTATACTATATCTATCTAGCTAGGTATTCCACAATACCTACACACCCAAAACAAGGAAGTATTCCCTTCACTGCTACACAGTTCCCTCAGGCCATACCTTCCCTTCCAGTGCTCTTTGGTGTATGCATAAAGGATTTGCCATCCCCCTTTTGATTTGTCTGTGAGGTTCCTCTCTTCACTAGGTTTATCAGCCAATTCTGGGCCTCTTCCACTCCTAATTCCTTTAGGCCAAAACAGGGAATCACATCATAGAAACCCAAAAGGAAAACACAACAACACAAGCTTCACTCTATAACACATAGAAAATCACTGCGGAACCACTCATTTGTGACTCTGGATAGCAGAAAAATGCATAATTGTGAATGATAGAATTTGTGAATCCCCCATAATGACCACAATGTTTAGGTTAAAAACCAATATGAAAAACTGGGCACACATTCACGTGGTTTACTTGCTGCAGAAGCAAGAACACAGCTTCCTAGACTACAGGTTTGCTCAGACACATAATTAGGATGCCATGCCTTGCTCTACCCAAGGCATTAACTGCCTCAACCAACTTCTGGAAGAAATGAATGATTGAGGATAATTGACAAAAAGGTAGCTAAGGGTTCATGGGTTCCCCCATTGACATCTGGTCTCATCCTATTGTCTTAGGAGTTTGACTAACTCCCCTCCCTATTCCTTATGAAATCATGCCCCCATCTCTTTCACGTTGCAGTCCCATAGCTAGTTGTGGTATTTTATTAATTGCATATTTACATGATACATCAAAATATGCAGTGTCTTACTCAACACCATAACCATAGGCATCGACCTTGATCACCTATACACAAAACACCAAATCGATGGCAGGGCCTTGGCCTTGAGCTCCTTGCCGTGATTTAAATACAATATATACATTATGTACGATTTCAATATCATGGGGTCAAAATCGGGGTATTACAATCCATACTAAAAATAAAGACTCTCTTTTAGGCATATTACAGTAGAATTAGTTGATAACGTTGATTAACAATAACCCAAAAATTAACAAGCATTCCTTCTAAGGTATTTAAGAAGTGTAAATATATGAGTTTTTATGCCAACATCCATGTAAACAACGCAAGTCTATTAATCCAAGCATTTTTGAATTAGTAATCTTTAACACAACACCACAAGTAGATGTCTTGATTTCATTTGTAATTGTTTGAACATAAACAAGTTTTAATTGAACTATAACAACATAGAGAAACATTTAACAAAAAGATTACTTGGCGATTGAATACACAACTTCAACTTTCCACCCAACCTTAGGAAATGTATTATCTTATACTCCTCTAGCTTAAGATGCCACCCCCGGTCTAGGATAATATCCACTAAGGTAGAAAGGGATATCGAAAATATTCTCATCAATATTCCTCATACAGGTATATCAAAAATATTCTCCTCAAGATTCCTCAATATGATATGAGTATTAAGATCACCCACTCATGGGCTAAAGCGCATGGATTCTACTAGAAGAAGCAAACTAGCAAGCCACATCCACTACTTGACCACTTTGTAACTTATCTATCTATGTTATCAACTTGTAATCAAGCACTAGGTTCGGAAATGAATAAATGATTGATTTTATCTATTCTAAACTGATGGATAGAGCTCTTGGTTCCATTTAATTCAGACCATTATTAATTTAGAGCTCAAGAATCTTTATACTAGCACACCCACATAGTTTGTGGCTGGATCACGTCTTCAGGGATCAATTGGTTGAGAAATAGTTATGGAACGGGAGACACTTTGGATATATTTTTTTATTCCTCATATTCTTCTAGTTAAATAGGTTCAATTGTGAGTTATCCATGCCTAGCTACATGTTATCACCGACATTCTTCATGTTATCCATTTATACTCTATTAGTTATTTTTTATATTCTTTTACTTTTTATCTCACATTCATCTAATGATGTGCCATGAATTGTTGGTTATCCATGCATTGCTACCAGTTATCCATTCACTAGCTAGCTACAAGTTATTTTTTATATTATTTTTTATTTCGAATTTTGAGCGACTGTTATAGAATCAATCTTGACAGTACACTTGTCTCATCCTCATCCGTAGATGAAAAAGCATAGGTCATTGTCCACCTCAATTCTCAAATAAAAACGTACATCGACATAATAAAACTAGGATCCCAATAAAGAAAGTGGTTCTCAAATTTTGTTGAGAAAGAACTGATTCCAATCGTTTTGAGCCATAGAGTTCACAACTCACGTGGTTAACCAATTAACCACTATCTTGTTATTTAAAAAAATCATTTACAACAAGCAGGCGTTGCCTATTCAACACGATGTATGCATTAAATAAAGTTACAAACTGTATTCATCTCTCCTCATAGCATGAGAGTCAACAAGCAAATTCAAGGGTTTTGTTCTCTGCGGAAGTTCTCATTGGTTTCTACAGCAACCATAGTAGCACAAGGGTCAAACCTTGTCATGGAAGTTATTTGTGTTTGCTGAATGATGTAGGTAAAGGTTGTTTTCAGATTTTGATAACTAGTTTTCATAACCGTCCTACCATTTGAAATACACACATTCAAAATGTATAGTGGGATCTCCCCCTTGGAGAGCACCCTGCTCAAGGTTATTGTTCAATGATTATACAAGCTATGAAAGAAAAAACAAAAGCATTCAACTTCAAGGGCTCGCCCTCCATCTCTAGAATAACGAAATCTATAGCTACAATTATTGGTCATACAATTTCAAAATGATTTGTCAGATCATAAATCTCTTCTTACGGTAACTAAGAAGGTTAATGAAGTCCTCCTGTTCATTCTATCATAGAGGAAAAATCAACGGAAAAGAGATCGGCCTTCTCTTCCAAATAAGTCATCCTTCATCTTCTAACTAAGGGATTTCAGCAATAACGAACAATTATCGACTTCCATATTTTCATGTTCTGTTCAAGGTAGTGAATGCTCATTAAAAAGAACATAGCAGTGCAATAATTCATACCTTTCAATGTTGATATTAGGAAAGGTAATCGAAAGACCAACAACCTGGTTCACCGTGCCCGGCTCTCCAAGCCGACCCTTCCTTTTTCTCTCCACTCCGAATGGTATGCATCCCCAGAAAGAATGGAGTCGATCTCTTGTGAGGTCACTACTCCTATCCAAAATCCATTTGACACAAGTGTCCTCTCCAAAATACATTTAAAGCAGATGTTGTAATACAATGGCTCTCTTCTCCTCTGAAAGGTTTATTCTCACAAAAACTGGAAAAAAGAAGAATTAGAGTGTGAAGAGTGCTAACTCTTCTTATCATGAATTTTGTCCATCCCCAGGAATGAATTCTATGCTTTTTATCATGAGGAGAATGGTCGCTCTTACCAAGGACTCCCTCCTAATAGAAGTCGTGCCTCTTTGTTCATTCTTTCCAACCCTAACCGTATTCCAATTCCAATTATTCTAATTCTTCTTAATTCTTCTTTTAACTATAAGTTAATTAAACATTAATCTGATAAAATCGAAGTACAATAAACAAAACTCTAAGTATATTGATTGTAGCTTGGGTGGTTGGGAGAAATGAATGTTACCCTCCCCACCCAGGTTCAATTCTTATAAGTGACACGTTTGCTCTTGTTGATCGCCTATATAATGAATGAGTGGACCTATGTTTGATTATGGAAGGGCCTTGACATAAAAAATAAGTTCAAGTCCCAACACTTTCACATGTGAAAACTCTAAGAGTTATTTTGTCATATTCTTTTATAGCTTTGATATATTATAGGTAAAAAGGTTTTTAGGAGTGAGCTAAACTCTAGACCATTTGCACCTTTGCCAGCGAAATTTGTCGGAATCCGAGGAGGGAATTTTTGCTAAAATTGCAATTTTGGTTGTAAAAATGGATTCAATGCCCTCGATAACCCCTGGGGCACCTCGATTATGTAGTTTCAACTAACTGAAATTGCAATTTCAACAATTCTTGTCGGATTTTGGTCAGAATTTTCACCAAAAAAATGGGGCAAATGGTCTAGAGTTTAGCTAACTCTAGGTTTTATGACTTATTTTATATTAAAGTATAGGTTTACATACTCTCTCTCTGTCTATATATAATATGGCCAAACATTTTGATGACTTCTCTAAACCTTTATATACTCATATTAATAATATTAGTCACTCATGAGCTCATTCGCTCATGTTATGGTTAAAGGTTTTTATTTAGATCATGCTTATAGTCATTGCTTTCTTGTTCACGGGGATTATATTATATCGTTAGTTATCTTCGGTTAACAATGTGTCATTTCACAATACTCAAAGGTTAAGAGTAAATATCATAATAGTTTTTATTCACTCACTTAGACAAACATTTTCAGTTGGCTTCTTTCTGAGAAGTAAACACTTCTTTTCTACACCTGGAGGTGCCATGGTGACATTCAGTCATCACGAGGTTTCTTAGATGTTCACAATCCTACGAATATCCTCCTAGTAGACATTGTTCCGATTCATTTCAATCGCGTTGCACATTTAACCTCCCAGGTCCACTTTTATTATTAGTCATTTCACTTTACAACATGTATCGACATTCTTTAACTAAGGCATGCTTTGACTTATAAGATCATAATAATTCTACAGTGTTCACTGGTGGGGCCTTGCCAGGAACTAATACATATTTACATTTTTAATTACAATGAGATAGGGGTCAAGAGGAGCTCAGGGATCCATTCTTAACATCCAAGAGTAATCTTGACCTAGTCTATTGCAATTTGGATTGAAGTGGGGGTTGTTATAATTGATGATGTCTCGTAGCCATATTTTCTTTTGAGTTTGCAATTGATCCAATTGCAGATTTTTAATGCCTCTGCCTTGAATGGATTTGACCAATAGACTTCAAGCAAACATGGTTGTTTTATGCTCCGATTGTTTTTCATCTCTAAATTTGAGTTTATTGTGCGTGCTATCAAAAATTTCCAGCAAAGAAACTTTGGAAGAGCCCCCCAAGAAGGATTTTAAAGATACTGTCCTTTAAGAGACCCAAGGTAATGGTTTTTCTAGCTTGTGAACATGTCATTGCCAATTTGCAAATTCTCAAGGGTTCATTCTTAACATCCAAGAGTAACATTGACCTAATCGCTTGCAATTTTGATTGAAGTGGGGGTTGTTATAATTGATGATGTCTCGTAGCCATGTTTTTTTTGAGTTTGCAATTGATCCAATTGCATATTTTTAACGCCTATGGCTTGAACGACTTCGGCTAATAGACATAAAGAAAACCTAGTTGTTTATGCTCCAATTGTTTTTCATCTCTAAATTTGAGTTTATTATGCACGCTATCAAAAATTTCTAGCAAAGGAACTTTGGAAGATCCCTCCAAGAAGGATTTAAGAGAGCTTGTCCTTTAAGAGACCTAAGGTAATGGTTTTTCTAGCTTATGAACATGTCATTCCATTTTGTAGCATGATGATGTAAACCATCTAGATCGCTAAGAGACGCCTTCCATACTCTTTGGAAAATTTGCATTCCATGAATAAATGATGTATGGATTCTTCTATGCACAACAGAGAAGACAACATGAGGAGCCTTACATACCTCTTTTTTTAAGGTTTTTAGAGGTCAAGATTTTGTTATGAACCATTTTGTAACAAAAAATGTTGATTTTTGACAACTCGTCTCCTTACCAAATGTATTTCCATATTGTTTAGATTGGGGGGGGGGGTATTTTTATTTTAACTAGTGCATGTACCTTGCTTTGATTGAATAATTAGATCATGGATTTCCACAAGTTTACTTATATAAGGCATGGAAACAAATAGGTGTCTCCCCTTTTGAGAGAGAGAGAGGAGAGGAGATCATTGTATTGATCTTTTAGATGAGTAGAAGCTATGATATCTTTCCAACCATTCTATGTTCCAGACTCTCGTATTTTCCTATTGGTTAGCCATTTTGGAATTTCCCTAAGAGCACCATTGTTCACCAGTTTGTCTTTACCTTAAATCCTATCATTCCAAGTATTCACTTTATTCCCATAGCCAGGTGACTAAGAGAGTTGATTAATTATCAAAGGGGATGTTACTGTATGGAGTTTTCATATGGGAAATCTACCTCCTTTTCATTCTAGTTGTTCCCAGTTTTTAACATTTCAAGTGTTAAAGCATTTCTTGCAAAAATAATTTCTCCACCATTCAGAACCACTTGTTACTAGGTTCCACACTAGTTTAGATCCCAAGGCAAGATTGACTAGTTTATGATCTCTGATCGCCAATCCTTCGTTCTCCCATTAGGCACAAACTCATGCTCAAGTTTACAAGATGGAATTTGACATTACTATTGACAGAACATCTTGTAGCATATTTGACATGACTTCTTTATCCTCTCTCTCTTCCTCAAGATATAATTGTGTGTAGTTTTGGTAGGCCTTTTGCTTGATATCCTTAAATTCCTTTACTTGCTCGCCATTAGCTTCCCTTATCTTTGTAACCTTGTTTTTCATAAGCCTCTCCAATGTTCCTCCTCCGTACGATTGTGATGGTGCATAATAAAGGTCAATTTTATTCTTGCATTATATCTGAGGAGGTAACCTCTTCTTTGTCCATTTTTGCATATAGATGATGTAGATTTTATTAGATTTCTACTCATTTTAGATATGAGGGATGAATGTATGCTTCACCCATTCCTTCAGTTTGTGTTTAGTTATGTTTAGCTTGGTCTCCCAGACATAGGAGGGTGAACCCATGGTGACCCACAGACTATCTTGGCCCCATTGGATTGAATTATTTCATTTATGGCTTGACATCCTAAAGACGAGGGGGATTGAATCAAAGGGAATCAACCCTAAATTTCTTGACTAATGGAAAGAGAGGACAATTGGTTTGTGGTTCAAAATTCCAAAGGGGATAACATTGGATTGCATCTCCATATTACTTAAAAATACATCACTGTGCACCAAAAATATATGCAATTGAGCAACACTATGTCCCAGACCTGTACGATGGTTTTTTCATGTAAACTTGCCATTCTTAGGAACTCTTAGGAACTACATCTATTAGATACCATTCTGAAATAATATCCTCCATTTTTTCCATGAAGGAGTCTTGAACAATGCTAAACCCTTTTTTTTCTTTGTTTAAGAGGACTAAGTTGAGACCTCTGGCGACAATACTATTTTTTGCATTGTTCATAGTCTTTTTGTTTTATTAACGACTACTACAACAAATGTTTTCCATTGTAATGGTTAGGGGAACAAACATTATATATAAGGATTTGTTTACTTATGCCTTTGTGTAGAAGATATACCATTACCAATGTTGATCAGTGAGGAAAAATGTCATCTTGAACATGCATTTGTCACAAAGATTCATAGCCCCCCTACTACTCCTTAGCTCTGTCTACTTTTCCTTTACTTGTATTCCAATTTTTGTTGTTGATTTTTTTCCATTTCAATGTCTTCTAACCTCGTCCCTTGGTGAAGGATAATTGAGGGTCACTCCTTTTTTTGTAAATCGCACTGCTTCCTGTTTGTATTTGCTTCCCAACCCCCTACAATTCTAGGAGATTAACTTCATTATTTAACTGATGAAGGGATAGAGCTTCCTCCTCTATTTTCCATTGCTTTGGAAGGAGCCAAGGTTTTCATCATGATAGATTTATTGTCCACTCCATAGGTGCATTCTATCATTTTTTGGAGCCCTATACCTTTTTCTTTTGTCGTAATTTCTTCCCTTATGCATTTGGTAGTCTTTCTCCCTTTTTTTTTTGGTAACTGTTCTTCCTTTGATGCCTTTTCTGTTGCTCAATGCAGTTGGACTTTGCTTCGAGTTATTCTTCAAGTAGTTGAAGGGTGTATATCTTATAACACTTGAATATTAGATGGAGCTATGTAAGCATCGTAATTTCCATTTACCTATTAATGAATCATTCATATGTAACCACATTAAAAGAAGTTCTTCCTTAATGTATAATTAGTGTATAGCCGTATTAAAAGAGGCCATTAATTAATGAATCATTTGTGTAGAGAATACATTAGAAATAGTTTTTACTCTAAGCATGCTTATGCTAAAAAAGCTCATGCTGTTTAGAAAAATTACTTCTATCATATGATTACTGTATATAAAGTAAGCATGCATTTTACTCTAAGTCTCTCACGCTTTTTAGAATAACACTATTATCATATAATTGCTATATTTAGAGTAAACATGCTTATAATAACGTCTTCCCGCGTTTTACGATAAACACACGAGTATCATATAATTACTATGTTTATGCTCGCCTCACAAGGTGGTTTAGTGAATCATTTCAAATTGGCAATATAAAGCGCGGTTGAACTCTAACCTAGTTCGGTACAGACCGCCAAACTGGATTAATCAATTACATTTAGAATTTGGGAAATTACACGAACACATGTCAAATTGGATTCAAGGTGGTGGCCAAGTATAGCCAGACAACAAGGGCGAATCCAACAATGTGGACAAATGTAAGCTTTTAAGTAAAATTTCATTCTCAATTTAATTAGATCATGGATTTGCACAAGTTTACTGATACCATGTATTAACAAGTGCGTGTACCCTACGTTGATTGAATAATTAGATCATGGATTTGCACAAGTTTACTTATATTAATATAAGGCATGGAAACAAATAGTGTTTCCCCTTTTAAGAGAGGAGATCGTTGTATTGATCTTTTAGATGAGTAGAAGCACTGATATCTTTCCAGCCATGCTATGTGCCAAACTCTCATGTTCCGCAATTAGCCATTTTGGAATGTCGCTAAGAGCACTATTGTTCACCAATTTGTCTTTACCTTCAATCCTATCATTCCAAATATTCACTTTCTTCCCATTACCAGGTGACTAATTATCAGAGGAGATGCTACTCTATGGAGTTTTCATACGGGAAATCTACCTCCTTTCCATTCTAGTTGTTCCCAGTTTTGAACGTTTCATGTGTTAAAGTATTTCTTGCAAAAATAATTTCTCCACCATTCAAAACCGCTTGTTACTAGGTTCCACAACAGTTTAGCTCTCAAGGCAAGATTGACTAGTTTATTATATGTGATTGCCAATCCTTCGTTCTTCCACTTGGCACAAACTTATGTTCAAATTTACAAGATGGAATTTGACATCACTATTGGTAGAATATCTCGTAGCATATTTGACATAACTTCTTTATCCTCTTTCTCTTCCTCGGAATATAATTGTTTATAGTTCTGGTAGGCCTTTTGCTTGATATCCTTAAATTCCTTTACTTGCTCCCCATTAGCTTCCCTTATCTTTGTAACCTTGTTTTTCATAAGCCTCTCCAATGTTCCTCCTCCCTACGATTGTGATGGTGCATAAAAATGGTCAACTTTATTCTTGCATTATATCTGAGGAGGTAACCTCTTCTCTATCCATTTTTGCATATAGATGACGTAGATTCTGTTAGATTTCTACTCATTTTAGATATGAGGGATGAATGTATGCTTCACCCATTCCTTCATTTTGTGTTTAGTTCACTTTAGCTTGGTCTCCCAGACATAGGAGGGTGAACCCACGGTGAACCATAGACTGTCTTGGCCCAGTTGGATTGAATTATTTCAATTATGCCTTGGCATCCTAATGATGAGGGGGATTGAATCGAAGGGAATCAACCCTAGATTTTCTGACTAATGGAAAGAAAGGACAATTGGTTTGTGGTCCAAGATTCCAAAGGGAATAACATTGGATTGCATCTCCATATTACTTAATAATACACCACTATGCACCAAAAATATATGCAATTGAGCAACAATATGTCCCAGACCTATACGATGGTTTTTCCATGTAAAGTTGTCATTCTCAGGAACTACATCTATCATATACCATTATGAAATAATATCCTCCATTTTTTCCATGAAGGAGTCTCGAACAACGCTAAACCTTTTTTTCTTTGTTTGAGAGGACTAAGTTGAGACCTCTGGCGACAATACTGTTTTTTGCATTGTTCATAGTCTTTTTGTTTTATTAAAGACTACCAGAACAAATGTTTTCCATTGTAATGGTTAGGGGCACAAACATTATATATAAGGAGTTGTTTACTTATGCTTTTGTGTAGAAGAGATACTCATTTTAGATATGAGGGATGAATGTATGCTTCACCCATTCCTTCATTTTGTGTTTAGTTCGCTTTAGCTTGGTCTCCCAGACATAGGAGGGTGAACCCACGGTGAATCATAGACTGTCTTGGCCCAGTTGGATTGAATTATTTCAATTATGCCTTGACATCCTAATGACGAGGGGGATTGAATCGAAGGGAATCAACCCTAGATTTTCTGACTAATGGAAAGAAAGGACAATTGGTTTGTGGTCCAAGATTCCAAAGGGAATAACATTGGATTGCATCTCCATATTACTTAATAATACACCACTATGCACCAAAAATACATGCAATTGAGCAACAATATGTCCCAGACCTATACGATGGTTTTTCCATGTAAAGTTGTCATTCTCAGGAACTACATCTATCATATACCATTATGAAATAATATCCTCCATTTTTTCCATGAAGGAGTCTCGAACAACGCTAAACCTTTTTTTCTTTGTTTGAGAGGACTAAGTTGAGACCTCTGGCGACAATACTGTTTTTTGCATTGTTCATAGTCTTTTTGTTTTATTAAAGACTACCGGAACAAATGTTTTCCATTGTAATGGTTAGGGGCACAAACATTATATACAAGGAGTTGTTTACTTATGCTTTTGTGTAGAAGAGATACCATTACCAGTGTTTATTAGTGAGGAAAAATGTCATCTTGAACATGCATTCGTCACAAAGAGTCATAGCCCCCCTACTGCTCCTTTAGCTTCGACTGCTTTTCCTTTACTTGTCTTCCATATTTTGTTGTCTATTTCTGCCAATTCAACTTCTTCTAACCTCGTCTCTTGGAGAAGGAGAATTGAGGGTCACTCCATTTTTTGTAAATCTCGCACTGCTTCATGTTTGTATTTGCTTCCCAACCCCCTACAATTCCAGAAGATTACCTTCATTATTTAACTGATGAAGGGGTCAAGCTTCCTCCTCTATTGTCCATTGCTTTGGAAGGAGCCGAGGTTTTCATCATGATAGATTTATTGTCCACTCCATGGGTGCATTCTATCATTTTTTGGAGCTTTATACCTTTTTCTTTTGCCGCAATTTCTTCCCTTTTGTCTTTGGTAGAATTTCTCCCTATTTTTTTTGGTAATTGTTCTTCATTTGATGCCTCTTCTATTGCTCCATGCAATTGGACTTTACTTCGAGTAGTTGAAGAGTGTATATCTTATAACACTTGAATATTAGATGGAGCAATGTAAGCAACACAATTCTCATTTGCCTATTAATGAATCATTCATATGTAACCACATTAAAAGAAGTTCTTCCTTAATGTATAATTAGTGTATAGCCATATTAAAAGAGGTCATTAATTAATGAATCATTTGTATAGAGAATACATTAGAAATGTGTAGTCTAAATATTCTAAGTTTTCAACTTTTTAGGAGCATATTTTGGGTCTTGTTTTGTTCCCATCCTAAGGAAATCTTTAAAAAATCTTAAAATCAAATATATTATCTATGGAAATTGCATAAGTTGGGTGCAATAGGGGTATCTATTTATGGATTAAAAAACACAAATGAAACACTTCCAAATTTAAATTTCACCAATTTTTTTTAGTTGAGTCCAACAAAAAACCTAATAAAGTCCAAAACCTAGAATAAATAGACTACTCCCATTAATAAATAATAAAATTATATTAATTATCTTTTTAAAATTATAATTAATATTTATATTTCAATAAGATAAGTTTTTCATTAAAGAATATTATGTATATGAAAATATTAAAAATATGAGAATTATATCTCTAATAATTTTCTTTTAATTTTTTATATTATAATTTTAATATTTATATTTTAATCTAATATACACACATTTATTTTTAATAATTTTTTTCTAATTAATAATTTAACACAAATTAATATTTATTATATTTAAAATTTAATTCAACCACTCCCTCCTCTTATCTTTATTGATAAGAAGCAATACTCCGTAACTAAGTTACTGGGCAAAGTTTCATCACCATGTATTTTTAAGAATAGGCAAACTTTAAAAAAAAAAGTGCTCATACTGTGTTTAGATAAATTACCACTATCATATCATATAATTACTATATATAAAAAGTTAGCATGCTTTTTCTGTAAGCTTGGTCATGTTTTTTTTAAAGTGCTCATGCTTTTTATAAAAAGAACAACTTTTCTATAATATAATTACTTAACATTATAATTACTATATATAAAGAAGTGCTCATGCTTTTTATAGAAAAAACATCTTTCATATAATATAATTACTATATTAAGTAAGCATGCTTTTTACTTTAAATCTCCTATTACTCTAAATCTCTTAAACATTTTAAAATAACACTAATATCATATAATTGCTTTAAGCATGCTTTTTACTCTAAATCTTCTAGGCATTTTAAAATAACACTAATATCATATAATTGCTATATTTAGAGTAACCATGCTTTTTAATAAGTCTTCTTGCTCTATAAACACACTAGAATCATATATAAAGGTGGTTTAGTGAATCATTGCAAATTGACAATCTAACCTAGTTCCGTACAGACAGCCAAACACATGTCAAATTGGATTCAAGGTGGCGGCCAAAAATAGCCAGACAACGGGGCCAAATTCAACAATGTGGACAAATGTAAGCTTTTAAGTAAAATTTCATTCCCAATTTAAGTTGGCCTTTGGAAAAATCTGGAGAAATAAGACAAAAATGTCTCTCCATCGAAAGCTTTTGCTTTCTTGCACAAAATCATTTTGAACGGTTCGAACTCTCTTTGCTGCATGCTTGCATTTTTTTAACTGTTCGGAAGCATGCTTTTTTTTCAACTGTTCAGAAGCTTTATGTCTCTGGCCGTTGGATTCTTTGTTTCTATTTAAACTTACTTCAACTCGAATCCGGGCAGGCGTCCCAAATCATTTTGTGTGTATTTTTTTTATTGGAGTCTTGCTTGTGTTTTTATGGTGCATTGCTGTGTTTTTTTTTCATTCAAATTTTTGTTTCTGGGTTTTGAGTTTTGTTTGCTTGGCTGCCTCCAGTAGTACTGTGTTTTTTTGTCTGGTTTTGTTCTGTATGGTTTTGTATGATGCAAGAGAGTAAAACCTGTATACGGATGAACTTTCAGTATTTACTATTTTACTCTGGCTAATTGAAGATTCAGAATCCTGCATGGAGTTCGAGGGATTCCTGAGGCGGCCAGGTATAAAACTGTTTTTAGATAATATTTTTCTTTTTAAAAGCTGCCTTCAGGTGCTTAGAAATAAGGGTCTATGTAATTAAAAGGGTTTATGTAATTAAAAGGCTTCAAATTTGTTTTGAGACATCACAATTCCTTGTATCTTCTGACAATAATCTAATGGCACATGAATGTGCTGTCTTTGGCAATTGCAGAGGATTGGTTTTGATGCTGTTCCAGAGTGTTCCAGAGGATCTGTATTTAAAGACAGGTGTAAAATAATAAATCTGTGAGTCATCTTATGAACTCTACATATATATTTCCTATGCAATTATGAAAGATGTTTTATACTCAGCACAACATACAAATTGTTTTTAGACATTTTTGAGATTTTGTATTTTTAATTAGCTTTACAGTTTTATACTCATGATAATGTAATTGCACTTTTAAATAAATACATAATAGAATAGAATTAATTTTGTTAAGAGGAAACTTAATTTGTTCTTATTTTTATATTGACTGCAACTAGATCTGGTTTTAGAGATATCTGTCGAGAATGTATGGCTGCTAAAAGTGTATGTCTTCCAGTATAGATTATGAAAGTAACGACAACGAAATGCAGTAGTTCTCTGGTTCTCTTTCTTGGTTTACTTGTAATTATGAAAAAATAAAAAATAAAAAGTCTGTGGCTTCCCCTATAGATTATGATAGTAACAACAACGAATTACAGTAGTTCTCTGGTTTGGGTTTTTTTTAGGTTTACTTGTAATTATGCACAAAAATAAAAATAAAGAGTATAGATTATGATAGTAACAACAGTCAAATACAGTAGTTCTCTGGTTCTCTTTCTAGGTTTACTTGTAATTATGAAAAATATAGAAAAGAAAAAAAAAGTAGGGCCACATTTATTCTTCTTAGAAAAGGTCTCTGAATCCCCGTGATGTGAGGTACAAGCCAAAAGCCGAAATCCCGTGAAGTGGAGAGACAGAATCGTACTTGCAAAATAGATACAGTACTTGCAAAATTAATGACATGTATTTATGTTTTTAATCCTTTTGATTTGGCCTGTGTGGTGTTTATTTCTTTAATTTTTTTTAAAATGGGTGGCTATGCTATTTATTGCGTTTCTGCTGAGTTGTTAGTCTTTGAATTTCCAATCTCGACTTAACTGGAAAGTACCATGTTGTTACTCTCTGAATTTCCAATCTCGACTTAATTGGAGAGAGTAGATGGAGTTTCTCGCTTTTCCAAGAAATACAATTTAACTGCAGGCGTTTTTATCTTTTGCCTTGGAAATACCTCTGTCACCACAAAACCAAACCAGTTTTTGGTATCTATTCATGTCGTAAAATGTTGCACCGTCCAGGGTTAAAGATTTGTTTAGGACTTAAAAGGGGTTAAAGATTTGTTTAGGACTTAAAAGTTGTACGGGGAGAAAATAAAATTGGTTTTATGAAAGGAATTTTTATAGGAGCTTAGCCTCATTTAAAAGGAGAGACAATGATCACGCATTTAAAATTAAAAAATCAATTCAAACAGTCAAACCCGTAAACAAATGGCATTGTATTTCAATAGGGATATATTTTTAAGTTTTTGGTTTTTAGGTATTTTAGTTAGGGCCAAATTCTAACTAGTATACCGGTAAACAAATGCCATTGTATTTTAATAGAGATATATTTTAAGTTTTTGGTTTTTAGGTATTTCAGTTAGGGCCAAGTTCTAACTGGCATATATTCATTTTAACTAGTAAATATTCATTTTAATTTGGATTTACTCAGCATTGACAGGATAAATTGTTGTGAATGCTGATATCTCTAATCATCTTTTTTAGAAGCACTTATAGGGACACTATAATTTGAATTAGTAAATTTAGTTTGCCTCAACTGATTCTGACTTGGATTGACTTGAAAATGAGTTGATTGGCTACTAACTTGGTTTTACTCTGCCAAGTTTGGTTTAACTTGGCTGATTTTGTGATAAGTTTGAAATGTAACTCTGTTAGCACGGCTGAAGATAAACACTTGTTAAGAAACTAAAAGCACACAAAACTTAACCTACCTTCCTAAAAGTTCCGCTCAACTTTCTTACCTCATTTCACTTCTCAGAATTTGCATTTGCATTGTTTGGAGCTGAAGTGAACCCTAATTGGAATTATGCTGTTGAAATTGAGTTTCGTGCTGATTTCAGATTGGAATCCAGATGTGATGTTAGCCAATAATTTTCCAAGAAAATAGTGATTGTTTTTCCAAAATTCCAGCTTGCTCTCTGTTACATCCATGCTGCAAATTTCTTAGACCAGAGTTCATCTTTTGTAAAACTGTCTCTTGATATGAGGTATTTGCATTTCTGAGTTTTCCATGAAGTGCTAATATTTATGGAGAAATGAAGCTTTGAGTGGTGTTTTAGTCTTTCAATCTTAGTCATAGGACAAGTCCTTTTTGTCCAGATTTATGTATCATGGAGATGTAAAATTATAACACAAAACATATTGTTTTTATCTTTGAGATGTAACACAACATATTGCTTTAATCTTTGAGATGTAGTCCTAGATCATTTTAATCTTTGAGATGTAGTGCTAGATCATTTTTTAATGCACTTAACTCCCCCAATTGTAGGTAGGAATTTCTCCATTAAAGGTGGTTTTGCTTACCATTTCCAACGGAAAGCAATAGCAGACACTCTCATCTTATGCCAAAACATTTTACAACAATCTCGAATCATCCAAGCCTCATTTGGGAGGAGCCTCTCCAAAGCTAAGTGGGATGTGAACAACGAATTGTATTTTACTTAAACCAAGCCTAAAAGACCTTGGCAATCAGACATCCCCATACTAAACGCCCTATTGGTCTTGAATCGCCAAATCTTGATGGAGAAACAACCTATCTAAAAGTTTTCATTTAACAAGCTTTGTGCTTTCCAAAGTCTTGCGTCTCCTTCACCATCGTTGCTAAGAGTCCCTGATCCCTCATTTTGTATTTAAGTATGAAGTAGTAAGGATCTTCAGTCTCAGTTTGTTGTACAAATCCTAGGTATCATAGTTGAAGGACTTACCATTACCCCATTTCTAGTCTCTCAATTATGAACTTGAATCTTAAAGGCACATTTTGAAGCAACAAATTTAGGTGACAATTTTGCATAATTCTGGAAGTATTGGTCTGTTAGCTCCATTTAGTCTTTCAACACTGTTTAAATATCTCCTCACGTGATATGCGTGTTGTTCCTTATTCCAAAGACATCGCCAATATAAGAAACATAGAAACATTTTTTTTGGGGGGTAATTTGCTTTCTATGATAACATTGTGATAAGGCAAGTTGAACCCATGGGGATGGAAAGGTCCAAATGGTTTATGGATTCTAGACGTCAAATCCCTATCCATCTTTGGGACCCTCAAAATTTTATTGAAGAAATTTATAACCGGTTTCCAGTCAACCCAAAGTCTTTTTAAGACTACCAATTTTGAGATTTTGAAGGCCTTCACATTTTCAAGGATGTTAGCAGTGGTGTAGGTGGCTATTAATTAAATCCAATACAAAAATAAGCACAAAAATAATAAAGTTATCAAGCCATTACACAATTGAGCTCGGCATTTGGGTATAATCGTACCCTTAAGATATGAAAAGTAAGCTCAATGCTTGATGCTTGGTTAATATAAATGAGGTTGGGTATAATATGTTTGGGCAAATTAGAGGTAGCAACCTAACAACACTATATGGGGATCATTATGGTTCCTTGCTAATACAAACGTGACCATAGATCAACCAGTAAGGATTTATAATCATAAACCAAAATGACCAACACTATATGGGGATCATTATGGTTCCTTGCTAATACAAACGTGACCATAGATCAACCAGTAAGGATTTATAATCATAAACCAAAATGACCATTGAACACCTTAAAGTGTTATTTCATTGAGACAAGATTAGCCATCATAACACTAACAGTTTCTAGTGAGTGCTACTCCCTCTGTTATTTATATGTTAAATGAAATTCCATCTTGGACTTTAAAATAAAAAAAGAAGGATAAAGTAAAAAGGAAATTTAATAAAGCAAATATGAATTGTGGCCCTGTTGCTACCGCAACGGTTCTCCCCGAATTTATTTTACTTAAATTTCTAGGCCCCTCCTCATTATTTTTGTATGGCTTGATCGTTGAATTTTTGAGCTCCTTGAGCATGTTTTCTTTCGCTTCTCTGAAGGTGGATGTCAGTAGTCTATGTGTGCTTTGTTCATCTTTGGTTTGAGTCGTGAATATGTGGTCTAAGAGAAGTAAATTCGCTGTTCTTCGGCGCATCCTGTGTGAAGAAAAACGGCGTTGGTTACGGCCGACCCTTAGCACTGCTCAAATACTTGAGTTTCCCTGTAAGCGAGCCTCTTTTACTGCTGGATCGGGGGCTGCGAAGTTTCAACCCTTCCGCCGTTGCGGCTCCGAGACTTTTCTTTCGTCCGATCTCCTAAACCGTCCGACGCTCGATGTATGTTAACTATAAATCGCGGTTCCGTAGCTTCTGCTTGCCCGCCGTTGCGGCCGGGAGGAGATAGTCAGTTTTCGATCCGAGTCTCTTCCGACATCCGACTTAGTTGCCCGTCCATTCCGCGTGTCCTCTAGCTTTCCTCCTCCGCCGTTGCGGCTGCTAAAGTCTTCCGGCTTCCGAAGCTAAAACCTTCCGGCATCCGACTTATGACGCCTTCCGCTCGCGTTCGCTTGGCTGCGACTTGAACTTCACCCGACCTTGCGGCTGGCTGTTTCCCCGGGTTCCCGAGCTCGCTTCTCTCTGATTGCCGATTTGTTTTTTCCGCCGGCGACCATAGAATATTGCCAGGCCCGCATATGGTTTGCTCGGTCATTTCCTTGTGGATTGGTTAATTGATGATATCGGTTATTTAAGTCATGCTCTTAATTTGAATACAGGCAGTTACCAGGCGACCGGTCAATCTGCCGCGACGGGAAGAAAGACTAACCCATTTGGGCAGAGGTATGACCGAAAAGAAGCAGATGGAGGGCGAAGTCCGGAGCTGTAAAGACGTGATCCCAGTAATGGATCAGTTACCAAGTTGTCATGATCACATGATGACAAAAGATCAGAATGTGAAGAGTTTGAGAAACCGAAAGGCCATGCGTTTGGGATACAAAACGCTCCGTAATTATAGTTTAAATAGAGGGACGAGGCACGGAGAAAGGGCTTTTTCCCCTGGAAAACTTTGTATTTGTTTACTTGTAAGATGAACTACTTCGTTTTGCA